>JAOPJO010000139.1:10407868-10420349 GCA_027123675.1 Molva macrophthalma | reverse complement strand
AGAGAGAGAGAGAGAGAGAGAGAGAGAGAGAGAGAGAGAGAGAAGGGGTGGGGGTGGGGAGAGGGAGATATATCTTTATTGCAGGCTCCATGTCCATGTGTTAAGGGGGCATAAACCTTGTTATATACCGTCAATATAGTTTATATTACAGTATTATATTGTTGTATTAATACAATTATACATGAATATATTATTGTATATTAATACAATCAAATATTAATGTATTGTTTTATAATCTTAGCTACCCTGTAATAAATGAACGGGGTAGCTAAGGTTATCTATCAACTCCAACCAAATTTAGAATTCAGACTTAACCAATTAAATGGCAAGTCAATATGATAGTATTTACTGTTCATCCATACTAGCAACATACACTACACTTCCCATGGTCCTTTGAGGTTGGAGCTTGCGCAATACCCACGGGCCTGGCTCCCAGCGTTTGTTTGGTTTTGTTTTTGTCACTTAACAGGGTTTAAAACACGAATTGCTGAAGTTCATATACGTTGAGCTTGTCGCATGAGGTAAGTTTAGATCTTCCTTACACATACGCATGTTCTTTGACATCACTTGCGTGTTAGATTTAGTGTTGTCTTTACGAAAAAATATAAAATCTGTCGCGAAGCATAATGCACATAACGTAAGGCGTAGCTGACAGTGAACAAAACATAAGAAGTCATGCACTCTCTGTTAGCTTAATATCCTGAGAGCCCAGACAACACGATCACTGGATTTTTGGTAGAGAAAACAAAAACAGAATATGCTTATGCGTCTTTGTAGGCCGTACGGAGCTATCTAACGTTACATTTTAGCTACCATCTAAGCTATGTGGTTGAGCTCACTAACCCAGCACTAGCCAGCTAATGTTACAGATATAAGGAGCCATTACCTAACGCGTATGGACGCTTTTAGGAAGATTTGTGTTGAAATATGCTCCTGATTATGTATATCATGTGTGGGTCAAACATGTAGCCTTACTTCATCAGGCCACCACCTTTTTGTAAACCGAATGGTCGTCTCATAAATGTACACTGAAATAAATCTCAAATTGTGTATTAGATTGTAGTTCTGCTTTAATGTATGCAGTAGCAATATATGTAGTTAGTATATTGGAAAATGAAGTTATGGATTATTACGCAGCACAAAGCGATCTGACGTAACGATCCACATGCTCTTATAGCATTCAGTAGTATTATTATTAAGAATATATACTCCTATGTCATCAAAACAAAACGCAAATAAACAATATGGGCCAGGCCTGGTCTATGACGCAAGCCCAGCTAGTAACGTTGGTAAAATTATCATTGTTTTGACATGGAGTGTTTACTCGACATGTATTTACACAAAGAATTCTCAGAGCCAGGAAGAAGGCAGTCAACGTGTTCTGTCTTACATCCGACTATCGGGGGGATACTAATTATTCAGTAATATTTTTCTTCAGTAAAATTAATTTGGTATATGTTATGGTACAAAACTAAACAGTTACTGAATATAAGTTTATAACCAGGGTTATAACTACACCAAGTGCCTCACAGACATTCCAGAGACCATATTGACAGCTGACAGGCATATCATATATTACGGAAAATTCTGTTTAATGACAACTTGTGATTACTCATACTATTGAATATTAAAACCTGCTGACGTGTGGCCTCGCCCCAATTTTCTTCTGTTGTCACAGGTTACTGGGAAAGCTCCTCCCTGCCATGAGAACTGACCACCAGGTCGCAAGCCCCCCCTCCTTTAGCAGTTGATGGATCTGCAGCTGGTCCAGAGATGACAGACAGCGCCCGGGCCTTCCTCCGCAATGTTGCGACGGTCAGCTGGTTAACACACTCATCCTCATCATCACGATCATCATCATCATCATTACCATCATACACAAACATACATACACATATGCTTCACAAGTTCCCAGTCAACTATTGTGAAATGTTTATATACATTCTTAATTCAACCGAAACAAAAGTGAAATACTACTTGGTTCCCAACAACAGTTGGAACAGCTGAATTGATCTTGTCATATTCCACATTGTGGTGTGAAGACAACCGTATCCATCAACCTGTCATGATTATTTTTTTATTAACATTAAGCATTACATATTGAAGAAGGCCTTGATGTTGTCTCCCTTCCTTAAGATCCCATTTCAGTAATAAAATAATGATATGTATTCTCCAAAGGCTTTTATTTCAGTATCTGCATATCTTTGTTTGTATAATAACCCGCACACGCATACGTTTTTTTGCCCCAGGGAATCAAGGACTCCATTTTGGGGATCGGAACCATCTCAAAGCTGGACGCTCGCATCCAGCAGAAGAGGGAGGAGCAGAGGAGGAGGAGGGCCAGCGGGGCCCTGGCACAGAGACGGGCACAGAGCGAGGAGCGCAAACCTGACAAGTAGGTCCCGGCATCCATGTATAATCACACACCACACCCTTCTACTCTTGGGTCACACCTCCATGAAAGGTGTTGGTCTTGACTGATGGTGACAGAATGTTAACTTTTATTTTCCTTTCCACTTCTCTACTTCCAGTGAACCCAAGTTAGCCAGTAGGATTTTTCAATGCTGTGCCTGGAATGGAGGTGTATTCTGGGTAATTACGAGTTTACATAATACTAATCCTGGCGGTTTCTTTCTTCTTCTTTTTTTAGCAAACATGATGAGATATTTTTAACATAATGACCTCAACTACATTTCTGACTGATACAATCAAATTACCCCTTGATTGGATCATACTACTTGTTTAAATTAAAAAAAGTATGATATACAACCACTTTAGCTCCAAGAATAATACTAAGCACACGTTGTTTTAAATATAATTCTAATAGTCTTTAAACCTATCCTCTTCAGCTCAGTCTGTTTCTCTTCTATCGGCTGTTCATCCCGCTGCTGCAGACGATTACAGCACGAATCATCGGTATGTACCCATGCTAGCAACTCCAAACACAGCCGCTGCACTACAAGGTGTGGTTTTGTACTACAGTATGTAGATACCTACATATGAACAGAATTACCATATAGCTTACACCCCACCTTTGATAATCATCACGTTGACTTTATCTTCCTACACACCAGTGGTTTAAACTAGCCAATAAGCAACCTGACACCCAGAGCCAATGTTTACCATGGACCATGTGTCCCCCTCAGGTGACCCGTCTCTCCACGGCAGTGTGTGGTCCTGGTTAGAGTTTATCCTCACCTCCGTCTTCAGTGCCCTCTGGGTGCTCCCCCTGTTTGTGCTCAGCAAGATCGTCAACGCCATCTGGTTCCAGGTGAGGCCTGACAATGACTAGGCCGTAAATCACAATGCTTGTTGTTGTCCCAGTAGTTTATCAATGAAGTAGCCAATGGATCTACTTAAGTATGTCCCTCGAGTATATGCTTGGGTTGGGTTTCCCTACGTCTTAAGAATCCCTGTTGAATTGAAAGCTAGGTTGGCTGGATCACAACCAACTAAAGTATCTTGGATATTGATTAGGTGTCGGATTACCATCGGCCACACAAAAACATTATAAGAGAGCCTTACATTGTAATCAAAATAAGAGACCTTATGTGCAAACAACTGTCAATTCTTTACCGTTTGAGAGGGATTTTGTTCAATCGCTGTCCTGTTTTTTTTCTTCTTTCTAGGACATAGCTGACCTGGCGTTCGAGGTGTCCGGCAGAAAGGCCCAGTCGTTTCCCAGCGTCAGCAAGATCATCGCAGACATGCTGTTTAACCTCCTGCTTCAGGCTCTATTCCTTATTCAGGTACACTTTGCATCTCCAAATCTCTTTTAAAGGGTCCAAGTGGCTTCAAGGATGCTTGTTGTAACACACTTTCCCGTTCATGTGTTTACCAAGAAATGCATTAAAGGTGCATTATTTAAGCTTAACTAGTGTTGTGACATTCAGTGTTTATGTGATACTCAAGGTTGAAATTAAAATACATTTCATGACTTGACACTTTCCTGGTGTTGGCTATCCTTCAATGTATTGTCTGTTAGCTAAACTTAAAGTAAGTCAATTTACTTTTCTGATATACTTGACAAGTCAGATTTGTTATTATTGGGTTTACAGTATTTCTTCAGCATATGTAGCACATGCAATTGTGGAAATGGCAAAACTACCTTGCACTATGCTCCTTTTCAATCTAGCCTGTTACTAACGTGAGTGTTTAACTATCAGTGTAATTGGGATCCAAGGTGCTCTGTTGAACTCTGTGTAACTGTGTGCTTGATGCTGTTACGCACCAGGGTATGGTCGTTAGCCTCTTCCCCATCGACGCCATCGGACAGATGGTTAGCCTGCTGCACATGTCTCTGCTCTACTCCCTCTACTGCTTCGAGTATCGCTGGTTCAACCACGGTGGGACACTGCGTCCGTTTCCTACACGCTTATATCATGCACGATTTAAATTTCCGCGCTTTCTTTATATAATTTCTACGGTTTGTATTTGTACGATTGTCAGGCGTTGAGATGCACCAGCGGCTGTCCAACATCGAGAGGAACTGGCCCTACTACTTTGGCTTCGGTTTGCCCATGGCTCTCCTGACCGCTCTGCCCTCTTCCTATATAATCAGGTATCCCACACTCTCGTCCCAGATGTCTCTGGGAAGAATAATATCTGCAATCATTTAATCGCACATCTATTTCCTTCGTTCATTATATTCTCTTCGTTCAGTCGCTCAAACATCCATTACATTAATGATTTTTCTAAAGTGTGTATATTTTTTGGTTTTGTGTTTGGATTGCAGCGGCTGCCTGTTCTCTATCCTCTTCCCTCTGTTCATCATCAGCGCTAATGAGGCTCAGACGCCCACAAAGCTATAGTGAGTATAGATAGGTCTGTGTGTGTGTGTGTGTGTGTGTGTGTGTGTGTGTATGAAATAAATGATGTGAATTCCTTCAGCCATGATGATAAATCATTCAAAAAACCCATGTAGCTTGCCCAGCATCATCACGTCAGTAACCCACGCGATCCTGTCTCCTCCTGCTTCTCCCACAGCCACTTCCAGCTGCGCCTCTTCTCCCTGGTGGTGATGATCAGCAACAAGCTCTTCCACAAGACCGTCCACCTGCAGACCTCGCTCACGCCCTCCCCCTCCGCTGAGAGGCTGCCATCGCCCCACACATCGCCCGCACGCCACAAACCGCTGCCCGCAAGCCACTGAAGGATAGTGACTTGGCGGACGGGCCCCGGAGGAGGTTTGGCAGCAGAGGGGTGGGGACAAGAGAAAAAGGAAAAGGATTCTAGGAGATGGATTTGCATATGAGGATGAGGGTGGTGATGATGCTGACATGTGATTAAGGACAATGGGTCTACATTTTAATTTTTTTAATTTTTTTAACTAATCTGTGGCCCTTTTTAATGTGGATTTGTCATGCCCATCACATAATTTTTTTTTTTTTAACAAGACTGGATAATTAAACTGACTTGCCTGTGCCTCTCACTTAAATCAAATATAAATTATTTATTCTTTTTTTTCCGGTTATGTGCCATTTTGAATGTCCCTCTGTTAATTACCTACAGCATAAGATTTAATCTGCAGTGTTCAGAACAGGTTAGAGAAATCGAGTGATGTACCTTGACAGAGGGAGTTTTCATTTACTCTTTGAAGGGACATGTTTGCATATAAAAAGTAAGCACACTTGTAGTTTAGCTTATTTTGTTTTTCCCTGATGTAGCGATTGGAATCACGTCAACAGAGGTCAAATGCAAAGTAGCAGGAGAACAGTGTCTCTATGATTCCTTCAGAGTAGCAACGCTTTGGGGTCAAGTGGAGCACCTTTCTATGGTCTTTTTATTATTAAGTGCTTTGTTTTTAGGTGCATTTTTTTAAAACTGCAAGGACGCTGGTGAAATGTAAGTAAAAAAACATTGTATGCCCCGAAAAATGAATCTCGATGTGTTATTTGCATAAAGTAGATTGTGGTGATTTGTATCTTGTCCTTCATCCCAAATGACCATTTCACTCCCCTCTGGGCACTGCAATTCAGGGATGATACAACCTGTATGAGATGATAATAATCTTTCCGTCTTTCCTAGGTAGTTTAAGTTAAACGACTCTACTGGAGTCAGAAGACACTGCCAAACTTTTTATTCATGTTTTTTTTCCATTTATCAAAGTTGGCAAAACAACTGAAGGGGAGTAGTGGAGTTACCTTCTATTCAAGGATTAGAAGTGGACTTTACTAGTCCATGCAGACCATGGGACTCTTGTTGGTAGTGCTGCCTATGATGACCGTGTGTTATGGAGGTGTAACTTGAATTCCACAATAAGTCAATCACAATAACTGACTATATTTGTGGGGAATTGGAAGTGGCCATCTTTCAGAAGAGGTAACAGACAAGTGATGGATGGCGTTTGTGGAGACTGATATTTGTCAGTGAGGTTTTGTAAAAGTAACATGTCTAATTTCAATAAAATTGGTCAGTATTCTACATTTGCTGTTTTCCCTTATTCTACGTCGTATTTTACAATTAAGGAATACAATATTTAGAGGAGCAATGTATGATTTAATAAAAACAATAGAAAATAGCCACTTAAACAATTCAGAATGGCTTATTTATTTGCAGTAGGTGTGGCACTTTAACATTATTACATTTAGTCCGAAAAGTTAAAAATCGGATACTTAAACTACTTCAATGTTTAATCGTATTCGCCGTCTAGAGGACAACAACCATCTCCTGAATACTGCTTAAGAGAAAAGGACCGGCCGGAGTCAAAATGCTAAGGACACGTCACTAGACTATAGCATCAAGTTTTCCGCTCGGGTTCCGCTCCTTCGGCACAGGAACGACCGTGAATAAACGAATCACAGACGTGCGAGTTTGCAGTTTAAGGAGCCTAAGCCAATAAGCACGCTCATGTAGTTGGTGGAGGCGGGATTATTATACACCGAGGTTGTGTGTGAAACGTGAATGAGATACTGGAGTGGAGAGGAGTGGGTGAGTGAACATACATTTCCAAACCACCTTATTGAATGAAATCAATTGTCTACAAATATTTCTTGGCATCCAATTTCTGTAGACGGACTTGCTTTTTTGATAGCACTAAAAGCGGAAAAGAGCACCGCTCTCCTTTTCAGTGTACATCAGCTAGCTAGCTTGCCTTGCTAGTCGTATAGTTATAGCATGCATTCATTTATTGATTGAAATTATCATTTATATTAACCCATCCATTTGGAACATTACACACACTATTAATCTGAAATAACAGCAGACATTAAATACTCGTAATGTGCATATATCGTTTTTTTTAAACTACAGAAACAACGGATCTATGTTGGTTTGTTCTTTGATAGTCAAATATTTTTAAAGGTTAGTGAGCCGAAACTTTAAATAGTGCGCTCATCTGATATTTTGGGGAATCTCATTCACTATTTTGGATTGCATTATCGTATTGTGGGTGCGATGCAGATGTGGAATTCCTGCAGAAAACTCAATATAAGCTTGGTCGCTTCCTGGTTCCAGACGCCACATCAACCTGTGCGTGGCCTTATCTGGTTGGGCTGGACATAAAGCGTTGGGAAAAATGTACTGGCATTGATTTATTTAATATATCGAACTTTTAAAAAGTGGCGTATTGGACAGAGGGTCTTTAACTTTTTCTAACATTCTCACACCCCTTTGACATAAGTGTTTCTACCCTGGTTTAACTATAATGTGCATTACCTGTGTTCCCCAGGTAATACGTAAGCAGTAAGCTGTCCCCAACCTCATCCAAAATGACTAAGTTGGGCTTCCTGCGTCTCTCTTATGAGAAACAGGACACGCTGCTGAAGTTGCTCATTCTGTCTATGGCAGCTATTCTTTGTAAGTAATCTTAAAACGACACATTGATTGACATTTGCAGTTGCGGTTTTCATACCTATTTTTTAAGACGAGTTGTGGTTATGAATTGTTTTTTTCCTTCTGTCCAGCATTTTCTACCAGACTGTTTTCTGTGTTGCGGTTTGAAAGTGTCATCCATGAGTTTGATCCGTAAGTCCCTGTTTGTTTGTTTGTTTGTTTGCCAGCATTCATGTCTTCATCTCCCATGAAGCATTATACCTGTTGCTTGCCCTCCTCAGGTACTTCAACTACCGCACAACCCGTTTCCTGACAGAGGAAGGATTCTATAAGTTCCACAACTGGTTTGATGACCGGGCTTGGTATCCCCTTGGCAGAATCATCGGTGGTACCATTTACCCAGGTAGGAATTGGGAATAGTGTAAAGTGCAACTAGGATGCAAAATAGTTGGTGTATTTGTATGTATATGCAAGATATTCTCGTCTAAGCCTTTTGAACCTGTTTAAATGTGGCAATATTTCTTCTATTCTTCTACAAGGGTTGATGGTCACATCTGCAGCCCTGTATCATAGCCTCCATTTTTTCCACATCACGATTGACATCCGCAACGTGTGCGTCTTCTTGGCCCCCCTCTTTTCTTCCTTCACGGCCATCGTCACCTACCACTTCACCAAGGAGCTCAAGGTACGGACTCCAATTATAGCATATAAGCCTACACATTTGGTAGTTTTTGATCCAAAACCCAATTCTAGACCATTGAAAAAAGTGAAGGAATGGGCCTGTAAAAAAAACTGCATGGTGAATGATTCTGAACTTTTTTCTCTGATGCGTTCACCCTCCACAGGATGCAGGGGCTGGGCTCCTGGCTGCAGCCATGATTGCCGTCGTGCCCGGCTACATCTCTCGCTCCGTAGCTGGCTCCTATGATAACGAAGGTAGGGCTGCTACAGATGGGATATGCCAAAAAGGCTCTGTTCATCTACTAGGAATGGGGGGAGGTTCTGCTCACATTGAATTTGATCTAATACCACTGATGTGTCCAACGCAGGCATCGCCATCTTCTGCATGCTGTTGACATACTACATGTGGATCAAGGCTGTCAATACGGGTTCGGTGTACTGGTCGTCCATCTGTGCCTTGGCTTACTTCTACATGGTAAGCGGCAGCTACAGGCGGCCACTGAACAAACACCACTCACCAGCTACTGAGACGGCAGTGCCGTTTGCTTTCTTTGTCATTCAATGGTTTGTTATAAGTGTCCAAAAGTATACCTGCAGATTTAGTGATGATATACGTGTGTGTTGGGGGTTTTCTCTACACACAGGTGTCCTCCTGGGGTGGCTACGTGTTCCTAATCAACCTGATCCCCCTCCACGTACTGGTCTTGATGCTCACGGGCCGCTTCTCTCACCGCATCTACGTGGCCTACTGCACCGTGTACTGCCTGGGCACCATCCTCTCCATGCAGATCTCCTTCGTCGGCTTCCAGGTAACCTGCCTCCACTCCCCCTCGTAGATCTGGGAGTGGTATCAATGTATTATTGCTGCACATATATAGGATGTCCTGTGCCGATATTGTTATGGGGCCGATCATAATGACCCAGGTCTATTGCAGTGTGAATTTCCCATAGCATCTTATGTTTAGTTTTATAATCACATACAATCGCATGTTATGGCTACAGAACTGTTCACAGCAAGCTACATAGTACATTTTCTGTAGAGCCTTTTCCACATGTTACTAACCAACTCCTCCCTGGGTCCGTACAACCAGCCCGTGCAGTCCTCTGAACACATGGCGGCCTTCGGTGTGTTTGGCCTGTGCCAGATCCATGCCTTCGTGGACTACCTGCGCAGCAAGCTCAACACCCAGCAGTTTGAGGTGCTCTTTAAGAGCGTCATCTCCCTGGTGGGCTTCGTCATACTCTCTGCCGGAACCGTCCTCATGCTGACCGGTAAGGGGGGTGTGTGTGGGTGTGTGTGTGGGTGTGAAAAAACGCTCAAGGGTAAGGATCTGTGGTGTATGTAATTTAAGAATGACATACACCTGTCTGGCGAAACGCCACAAAACCACGTCATCGTTCCGCGTCTTGACGTGTTTAATAATGCCTATGATCATCTTAACGTTATAATTCCCCACAACTAGTCTTTATGTAATCTTTTAAGTACATAATTGATTATTTTTTTAATGCAATTCCTGCTGTGCCTTTTTAAACTTTGGTGTGATGAGAAGGCTTTAAGTGGGGGTATATGAGTCGTGGGTCCTGGTGTCTTACTGTATGTGTGTGTGTCTTGTTGTCCTCAGGTAAGATCTCTCCTTGGACGGGTCGCTTCTACTCCCTGCTAGACCCCTCCTACGCCAAGAACAACATCCCCATCATCGCCTCTGTCTCTGAGCACCAGCCCACCACCTGGTCCTCCTACTACTTTGACCTGCAGCTGCTGGTCTTCATGTTCCCAGGTACGTAGAGGGACACGCACACAGACGCCACATGTGAATCACTAAGATTATTAAGGGCCTGGGAAGGGCTAGTGGTTAGGGCAGTTTGACTTCAGCTCTGGGTTCGATCCCCAATGTCCATGGTATACCTGTAGGCATCCTTGAGCAGGAGACCCTAGAATCTACCTGCTTCTCAATGACGTGTATCTGAATTCACTGCAAGTCACTTTGGATCAAAATGTCTGCTAAATGGCTAAATAGTTCATAGTAATATCCCTTTACATTGTGGTCGGGCCATTCCTAGACAGTGTGCTTTTTATAATTCATGCAGAATGAAAGGGTTTAGTACTTGCATTGCTGTATAAATGACCCTTTCTTATTTCTCTGAACTTCCAGTGGGTCTATACTACTGCTTCAACAACCTTTCCGATGCCCGCATCTTCATCATCATGTATGGAGTCACCAGCATGTACTTCTCTGCTGTCATGGTAAGGCCTTAACGTGTATACTAACTCTCCTCCTACCTAACACTGCTTACCTCAAGTGTTGATAAGGTCCCCGGTCTAAGTCTTAATTGGTTTCAGATCCTAACTCATCTCCTTCAATCTGCAAGCCCTGACCCCTTATTAGTTTGTGATGTCATTGGAAAGCGTATATATTTTAAACCCTCAAGCGATTTCTTTTTGTATTGTATAAATACTGTAAATTCATTTGGATTTTCATCAATAATTAAAGGTACAATGTGTAACATTGACACCGAGTGTTCAAAATGGTTACAGCCTGTATTTACAGTATTGGAGAGAGTTGTCTCTGCCTGCAACCAGGGATACTCTGAGAGTAGTGAATCATAACACACAGGCCAAAACAATCTCGACGACATATCAGCACAGTGCATGTTTTACATATAGCTCCTTTAACTAATTATGGCTTGTAAAATAAACTACAACATGGCTGGAACCATCTCCACACCATTCCTCCCCTTTGCAGTGGAGGCATGTGAAAATGTCAGCCATCAACATGTCAACATCAAAGTCATGCTTCTAAAAAGGGTGGCAGCCATGTTTGTAGTCCTTAATGCCCCATCTTTGCCATCCTATTCAGGTGCGTCTCATGCTAGTACTGGCCCCGGTCATGTGCATCCTGTCGGGCATCGGCGTGTCGCAGGTGCTGACCACCTACATGAAGAACCTGGACGTGAGCCGGCCGGATAAGAAGAGCAAGAAGCAGCAGGACGCCACATACCCCATCAAGAACGAGGTCAGCAGAGCCCGGCAGCCACTAGATGGCACCAGCGTTCACTTCTGCATCGCTTTTGGTTTATTTGCAGAATAATAAACTTCTGGACCCTAAAGCACACAACAGAAGATATATTGACACGGTTTGTGTACACTGGTAGCAAAGTGTATTTTTGAAAAACATTTTAGTTTTTCAATAATTAAAAGTTTACTTTAATTTGGCATTGGCAAATTCTCACATGACACGTCGTTGGAGAACAATTTCACAACATTGCTAGCTTAAGGGAGAACTCCCACAGTAGCAGACCTCTCGCTAGTTGCATAGTCTCATTGCGTGTTATCAGCACATGTAAATATTTGAGAGGATTTGAGAAGTTTAACCATCACCATGGTGTAGAAGTGGAAGGTGTGGCAGCAGAAATTCTCATGAAACCTAACATGCATTTACATGCTCTTACATGCGCCACCATTTAACAACCTGTTTTATGTTTCTAATTTGGAAAGGTCTTAAGGAATGATTTAGGACCCTCTTTTGAAAACTATCAAAAACCGTCATTATAATAAAGATTTGATTGTAGTAGTGGAATGCTGTAACATAATTGTAAGAAATGTTTTAACTGGTAAAAACACCACTTTATTTAATTGCCTCAACTCAATGAAAGGACATTTAAACTTAAACGGTTAAAATACTATATGAATCCATCACTGCAAGTCAGATTTTTCATATTGTGCTCTTACTCTAACCTATGGCATCACATTCCATAGTCAGTAATTTTGTTAACCACTCCTTCATGTCCCCGCCCCTCCCTCCTTCTCCACTAGGTGGCCAGTGGGATGATCCTGGTCATGGCCTTCTTCCTGATCACCTACACCTTCCACTCCACCTGGGTGACCAGCGAGGCATACTCCTCCCCCTCCATCGTGCTGTCGGCCCGTGGCGGAGACGGCAGCCGCATCATCTTCGACGACTTCAGGGAGGCCTACTACTGGCTGCGCCACAACACCCCCGAGGTCAGCCCCATGCAGTCAGCCACG
>JAOPJO010000139.1:10387933-10407768 GCA_027123675.1 Molva macrophthalma | reverse complement strand
TGCAGGCAGCCCCATGCAGTCAGCCACGTGCAGGCAGCCCCATGCAGTCAGCCACGTGCAGGCAGCCCCATGCAGTCAGCCACGTGCAGGCAGCCCCATGCAGTCGGCCGAGTGCTTATGCAGCTAACATGTACAAGTTCACCAAATGTGCGTTTACCAAGGACAGAGTTATAATGGTTGCCATTGATGGTTATCGCTAGATGGCGTAACAGGATACTATTAGAACTTTTTAATGAGACTGGGTGCATTCCCATTCCTTCTAGTGTTGTATGGGCATTTGTTTAGAAAAAAGTAAGCCTAGCACCAGGGTTTTAGCATTAATCAAATTGTCGTGGAAATTGTAACTATAATACTACTATAATCGTAACTATAATATACAATTATATACAAATTATATAAACCTTGTTTATATAATTACTAGTCAATTGTAAAGGAATTTGTATTCATTCTCCTAGAGATACTGCCCTTCCTCTCTCTAATTGAAAGGTGTTAAGTTGCCACTGTAGCCATGAAGTCTGATACTGAGGCCATGCCAATCGACTGACTTGTTTGTTGTGTAGATTCCTTTAACTGTCTTGCAGCCTTGCTTGCAGACTTGCAGACATGTCCACTTCACCCATAGTGTTTTGCAATTTAACTTGGTCTCTCCCGCCATGGCTGACTTCAGCCATGGCCAATCCTAAACTCTCCACGATGGTCACTCACCCTCACCTTTGTTTCCTTTGTATTTACTACCCATGATGTGAAAGTTTCCCTATAAGAATCATGTATACCCATTGTCTCATTGAATGTATGCCTGGTAGCTTTGCTGCCTGTACCTTCCCATGATCATGCTCTAAAATTAAATCAAATATTTTGCTGTCCGAAGTATGCTAAAAATAAGTTATTCTTCATCACCAATGCAATAGAAGTCATTTGCCTAGCATCTGACAGAAAGGTGAATAGTTTACCATTCAGCAACTCTGGTTTCTGTTAATTGGTTCAGGAATGAAATGGAAAAAAGGATGCATTTCACAAATTGGGCAAATAGTTATATTTAGACTTATTGGACATTAATGTTGAAGTGTGATTTTACTGAACTTTGCTGGGCTATTTTTCCTCCTGTCTCCAGGATGCCAAGGTCATGTCCTGGTGGGATTACGGCTATCAGATTACGGCTATGGCTAATCGAACGATTTTAGTGGACAACAACACATGGAACAACACGCACATCTCCCGTGTGGGACAGGTGAGCTGCCCTGCTCTTGGTCTCATTCCCAAATTGTTAACTGTTGTGATGCACATCGGCTCTCCAGGAAGTATCCCTCAACATGCCGTCGTTTTGTCCACGTGTAGGCCATGGCATCGACGGAGGAGAGGGCCTATGAGATCATGAGGGAGCTGGACGTCAGCTACGTCCTGGTCATCTTCGGTGGACTCACGGGCTACTCCTCAGACGGTATGTCAGTATGAAGGAGCCACTGCCTGGTGATTGGCTGGTTTGAATATTTGGGTTAAGCATGAGTGGTTGAATTTGAGTTGCTTTAGATGTGACATCACAGCTGGTGTCTCGAGTCTCATTTGCACATTCTACTGACATGTCAAGTCAACAAGGTGTTTTCACAGACACACCTGCCAAAACCTGTTTTCTATCAAATACCTAGAAAACTACACTGCCTTGTTCCCACTGCTGCCTTGTCTTTCCCCTACTCCTCTGCCCGTCTCTCCTTAAATGGAAATTTGACAAACACTTTCTACCACGATAAGAGACCCGTTTGTTTACCTGTTACCACTCCATTCTGTATAAGCCCCGTCCTTCCTGCCCCCCTCCAGACATCAACAAGTTCCTATGGATGGTGCGTATCGGAGGCAGCACGGACACAGGAAAGCACATCAAGGAGCATGACTACTACACGCCCACTGGGGAGTTCCGGGTGGACCGCGAGGGCTCCCCCGTGCTGCTCAACTGCCTCATGTACAAGATGTGCTACTACCGCTTCGGACAGGTCTACACCGAAGCCAGTGAGTTACAAGATTAAAAAAAACTCAACTCAAGGATCCAGGCTCCTAGCCCTACCTGCTCTCACAGCTCCCTTTTGTTTACATGCTCTAGTTGGGATGCAGGGATGACTTTTTTTTTTTTATCCCGCATTATCGTTCCTAGTGCTGAGAATGTATGCACTTGAGGTATTGAAAGAGGAAATCGATATGACCTCATTATTTACTCTCTTTCCTTGATTTACTGCTGTACTGTTCATGGGTAATCGGGCTAATCCTAAAGTTTAACATGTTACATTTGACACCAGTGTAATGCCTTGTATCTGCAGAGCGCCCACCCGGCTACGACAGGGTGAGGAACGCAGAGATCGGGAACAAAGACTTTGAGCTGGATGTGCTGGAGGAGGCCTACACGACAGAACACTGGCTAGTAAGGATATACAAGGTAAACACGTTGCCTTCCCTCTAGTCATCCCCATTGTTGACACACGCATGCATGCACGTGCACACGCACTATTTTTGATTGATGATTGAAAATATAATGTCTCTATATGCTATCCTTGATAACCAGTGATCTGTCTATTTTTCCCAGGTGAAAGACCTGGACAACCGAGGCCTCTCCAGGACATAATGCCTTCAGTTCCGTCCTCAATCACTCAGCCCCTTCTAGCGAACAGCACTGAACAGCCTTCCCCTGTGGCCAGACGAATAGGGGGGAAAACATGAACTTTTATACTTTGGTTGGGAAGGGCAAAATGCAGTACAGATTTTGGTTTCGTGGTGGACTTTTGTTTTTGTTTTGTTTTGTTTTTTCGGGAGGGGGGTGGTTCATTTTGTTATGTCATCTGGTCTCGGAGAGAGTCTGTGTTTAAAAAGTATGAAACCATTAAAGAAATATGGAGCAGTCAAGTCTGCCATCATGTGGCCAAAATAAAGTGTTTGAGAGGGTTTTGGATTAAAATTTGGAATAAATGTGACCATTGTTTGTCCCTTTTTTTCATTCCACAACGTGGAACCATTTATTTTGTGGCCCGGGTAATGAGCACATGACACTTTTTTGGTCCTCAAATGAGTGCCCTCCCCTAATTGTATTGGTTCTGATAACAGTATTTAGGTCATGGTCTGAATACAGCTTTGAATTAAAAAGCAGTATATATGATCAGGCTAAAGACCTAACCAACTCAGTGTAAATACATTTAAGAATTTGAATTACATTAAGGTCTGAACCAGCAATATTTTATTTAATGGCATATACTCCCAGCATGCCTCAACTCTAGTCTCTGAAAGCAATCCGGTACGGTTAAATTACTCTCAAAATGGGTTGGAAGCAGCGAGTACTGGGTTGTTTCATTGCCCCAAATGTGTTGGTACAGATCAGAAGCGAAAGAACTTGAGCAAAAAGTTGATCAGTATTTTGCCTAGAAATTGGGAACAGATGAAGGAAACGATCTGGGCAATTTGTTGAATTTAAGAAAACTAAAACCTGATGTGGAATTTCAACAATAATTTACATATTGGCATTTACTTTACAATCAATGGCCATGCAAATAGTCATGGTGTGAAAAATACTTAAGGCTTGCAACAAAAATTAAATATTTAAAATGAGTAATATTTTATTGAATGTAGTGCATCCTGTTACACACAAGTCTGTTTTATACATCACTTATAACCCCATTGAACATTTAAGGCAAAGAAAACATAACCCTAATATGAGTGGCATTAGTATTTTTACATAAAGAATTCAGCTGTAGCGTGATTATTTGTGTATAACATTTGTATAGTTGTCGTTTAAAAACCTCCACATAAGGTGCTGATCAGTTATAGTAACTTAATACCCCCCAACCCCCAAATACAGTCAACTCCTTTAAAAATACTCTGAATCGCTTAAAAGTTCTTCTTTGGGGTCCGGCGAGTCCTTGAGCAAGGCAGGGTTTTTCCTGTAAATGTAGGCGTTAGCGTCATCTCCGCCGTCCAGCTGGACGAGCTCGGCCAGCGAGGTCACGCAGGGGTCGTGGTCGAGCACCATGGGAGGCAGGCGGGAGGAGTTGCGGTGGATGCGGCTGGAGCGACGCACCGGGGTCAGGAACTTGAGGTCTTTGATGCCCGGCCTCTTCCTGGAGCTGGGGCACGTGCTGCCAACCTCGCCCTGCAGGCCCTTCTTCACACTGAAGCACAGACAGAAAGGTGTTCAAGATAATATATTAGTTATCATGTACATTGCACAAATGATGGCTTCCCATTAGTCGGATCCACATTCAGGGTTTGTTTCGCTTTTGTGAAAAGGATGAAACACTGAACTTCGCTTTCTGTCCATGGAAATTTTATAAATCAAACATGCCCTGTTGTAATACTGGCAAAAGCAACTTTAAGTTTTCAGTGCTCATTTTATTTCTCTGTCAAACGGGTTAGGTCTGTAGTCCTGCATGCAATTCACTCCCACCTCCTCCATTCGGTCACCCACAATATGTCTGCACCCATTCAAAATAAAGGGAGACAGGAGTTTCATGGTCCTTGATATTGAACTTCTCAGGACCAAGGCCTCTGAACTTACCTCTGCAGGTAGGGGGTGGTTTTAACGTTGTATTTCACAGACGACGCATCCCCCATCGTTGACGTCACCTCAGTCTTTTTCGTTTCATCCTGCTCCTCTTCATCAATTTCAAATTCCTTGCAGTCATCTTCCTCCTCTGAATACTTATCACTTTCTGTCTCCACATCCTCTTTCCCCTCCACCTCCTCTTTGCAATCAGCGACATTCTCAGGCATTTCTTTATTCTCCTTGTCTTTGTTTGCTGTGCCATCAGCCATTTCACAATCATCAGACCGATCCTGCTGCTGAGGTTCTAAAAAGGAATACACAAGTTAGATCAGACTATATAGTGTGACTAATTTCATCTTAGTCCATTTATTAACAATGTAAATAAATAGTTGTAATATTCCAGGGAGGTTTGGAGAGTATAAGTCGTACATGGTGCACATTTTCTCACAAATCCCTGATTTAACCTGACACACTTACCATCGTCATCTGTTGCCAAGGCTGACAGGGCCTCGCACAGGTTCACCACGATCTGCGTTGAGCACAACAGAAAAGGCAGAGTCAGGGACAGCTCTCAAATCAGGACAAACTCAAATGACAAATAACCATTAGTTATTAGAAATAGCAGTTCAAACCATCCCCTTACATCATTCACTCTGGGCTCCGGGTCAACGGGTAGATCCAAGTCAGAGTTATCCAGCAGGTCCAGGGTGGCGTTCATGGTTAGGGGCGACGAGGCCTCGCTGGCTGGGTCTTCAACCATCGCGGCCTCTCCAGGCTGGTTAGCGCTGAGAATAGGAACCACAGCAGTAGCAGTGGGGACCTGGCTGGGTTTGGGCTTGAAGTCATTGGTTTTGGCTGGTAGTGTTTTGGCTGTTAATGTTGCAGACATTACTGGTCTCTTCAGAACCTTGCCCTTGGAAGCAAGCCAGTCTGCCAGTTTTGCCCTGGGGGGGGGGGGGGAATGGAAAATGCATGTTATCGCGAAAGCCTCATTGCTGTATGTATAACCCAACTAATGACATAGAAATATTTTTTTTAAGTAACTATTAACCTTCTTTCTGCGGCAGACTCCATGGGCACTCTGTACTGACTGAGGCTGCTGGAAACAGAAGGCTGGCCGACCTTCTTGTTTCTCACGATCCTAGTCTCTGTTTCTTTGGTCATCACACTGGTCCTAACAGAACTGGGGGGCGCTGGCCTTGTGGTACGGGGGGGAGGGGGAGCAGAGCGCAATGCAGTCGGGGGCCGGCTGGTGACAGGCCGCTTGGGGACTGGAAGGGGCCCGTCCTCCACGGATTTTGATTTTGTCGATTTGGGCTTCTGGTTGGCTCGGCGTGGCAAGTCTGCGACCGACGTGGACCACCTCTTTGTCAAGTTGTCAACCCTTCGGCTCTCCACTTTTGTGGTTGAAGGCTTGACAGTAGGTTTCTGATCCCCCTCTTTGGCTACAACACTGGACTTCCAAATAGATCCAATTTTGGACTGGACAACTTTGCCTTTATACAGTCCTGGGGCTGGTTTGGTGTGGGGCTGAGGAACTGGTGGCTTTGCAGCCTCTATGATTTTCTTCTGTTTGACTGCCTGTTCATTGAGAAAAGCCTGACTGAGACTCTGTCTATTATTGGCTTTGCCAGAAAGCATTGCTTTGGCATTTTTCTGCATGGTATTGACAGTTTGTATTAACTGCATGTCCACCTGCGTGGAATCATCACCTTTGTTCGGTTGCGTTTCAATCTTTTTTAAGGGATATGGAGCCACCGACACCGTTTTTGAGCTTGTTTTGGAAGGCTTGCTTCGATACGCTGGTTCCGCATTTTCCTTATTTCCCTAATGCAAAAACAAGACATTCATAGATCAATTTTCCTTTGATTAGAGCCATTGAGATCGATCAATTATTAAGTTTCTTACTTTTTTAGTGGAATTTCGTCGTGAAACATCCATGTTGTTTGCAGTCAAACAGCTATTGAAGAAAATACGAAAATAATTCAATGAGATTGGATCCTCACTACCTGTAATATGCAGATTAACTTTTTTCAAAACAACACATAACGTTAATCCCATGTAAATGCAGTAACTGTTAAGAGTAATATTAAAAAGATCCGAAAGTCGAATAGAAATTAACGTTCGCTATAACGTTAACCTAGCCACGTTCATGACTGGTATTTGGGTAGTGGCTTGCACTAGAGTCACGAACTGAACTGCCAATGCACTAAAATAACGTGTGTTAGAAAATAGAGACTCTCTATTATGAATTTGTACCATCAATATCTGACATGGAAAACAAAACCGATCGTAAACTTACCCTTTTCCTGCCTATGACTTTTCTGGAACATACAGGACGACTGTACGACAACTCGTCTGACAACTCGTTTTGACTTTGGCGGTTAGGCGTTGGAATTGGTCAATGTGTTATCGCGAGAATGAACATCCAACCAATTCAAACTGTGCTTCAGGAAAGCGGAGGCGGTACTTGCAGGTCTCCCTTTTGAATGTTTGAAACTAAATAGAATTCAAATGGTACTGGCCTACAGCAAAACAAAACCCCCGAAGCATAATTATATATTTTAAAAAAGACTCACTAGATGCCCGTCTGTTTATATGGACCCTTAATTAGGTGTACTTGTTATTTTCTTCTTCTAACTGCGATGGGAGATCTTTAGAAACATGTTTGAACATGTCCTTACTGGGTCCAAACGGCATTATTGTACTAAGAATAATATCAACATTGAAACCAGAGCATATATATGTCATATACAGCAGATCAGCCAATAACATAACTTACATAACTACAAAGTGTACTGTGTAGGCTAGCCCTAAATACAAAGAACCCACTATTTACATCTAAAGATTTTAATAAGCAAAACATTCATCACATGACTGTAATGTGATGAAGAACTGTAGTGAGAAATGTATGGATAATGCAGGGGAATTAGGCATTTATTTTCTGCAAGAACAGAATTCTTCTAATTATTCAGAATTTGTATATTGCCGCAGATTAATGTTATTATAGGGCTTGCACAAATAGGGCTTGTAAATCCCATGATACATTCTGATGTATTTTATATGCATTTAATTTCACAAACGTATCAATTAGTTTGGATATGTTATAAAATATAGTAATATAATGGTATAGTAAATGCCCTTTAGTAATAGAAAAAAAAGCTAATGGTATCGTATAATGTTTTGACAGAAAGCGGATATCCATTCATTCATCCATCCATTTCTAAGGATTATGGGTAAAAACTGATTCGCGCGTCATTCACTGCGCGCACACTAGTTTCCGTAGCACGCCTGGGATGTTGTGATCGAGTTTGTATATGGGATTGAAAGTCCACGTCCATTATTAAATTACTTTTCTTGAATCGTAACAGGGGGATCATGCAGTATTTCTGCGCTGCTCCTAATTGTGCGACTGGGAAATCTAACCAGCGTCCCCTCTTCAGGTTTCCAAAGGACGCTGAAAGGTAAGGATAGCAAAATAGCGCGTAAATGGGTTTACGTTGTAAGAGAAAATTGGCTAACACATCCAAAAAAAATTTCATGTAAATATATAATAATGTTCGCTTTGCTTTGTTTCTGCTTAGATGCAAACAGTGGGTGGAAAAATGCAATCACGAGGACCTCAAAGACAAATCGCCAGAACAGTTGTACAGATACTACAGACTTTGTATCAAACACTTTGATCCATCCTCGTATGAGAGTAACGTTACTGTAAGTAACATGAACATGTTGCGTTATGCGCTATTCGCAAAAGGATGCCGTCGGAGATACCTAACCTAATCCCTAATCACTAATGTTTAGCAATCATGCAGACATGAGATGAGAAGCAGGATCCTTTGATTGATAGATGATAAATGATCGTCTTAATGTCCTTGTCAAAACTTTTCACCTTGTATGTCAAGCTTTCAAGCTTTGACCTTGTATGTAGTGTTATTCTTTTTTTTTTTTTTTTTCTATTTTCAGGATAATCTCAGTACAGTACTGAAGGACGATGCCATACCATCTATTTTTGATATGTCAAGCCAACCTAATTCTACACAGCTGAAGCGCAATAAAGCAATGGTAAATATATCGGCCGGCCATTGTTGTAAAAAAGCGTCTTAAATGTACATATATGTAAATAAACATTTTAATCTAACCTGTGACCTCTTTATTCTCATTGTATAGGCCGAAGTTGTTGAAAGGGACATAAAAACAAGGAAAAGTGGGTATTATTCTGTAATTGTACTTCATTGTCCCTTTGATCTTATGAAATTACGTTTCATGTTATTTTGCTTCAATTCAATTAATGAATCACTTAATAAACTCTTGATTATCTCGGTAATAGTGTGATTATGGAAACTACATTAACAACAAGGTATGCATTCATAAGTTTGTTTGTTTGGGTTTCCTCTACAGAAGTCAAAAAGTCCCAAACAGAGACGACCACAGATGACACTCCGGCACCCTCTGAGGAAGAGGAGTACAAAGAGTACCTCAAATCTTTGTTTGAATTGCTCGTTCTGTTGGGGGAGCAAAACATTCCTGTTAAAGGATCTCTTGATAACAAACAGGAGAGCCTGACCTCGAGCAACTTTGTTGAGTTGCTCGACTACCGCATGAATGCGGGCGAGGAAGCCATGAAGAAGAGATGGGCTGAGGATAAAGATGGCGATCTTCCTACTAGATTGACTGAGCTGATCGACGTGTGTGAGAAATGCGTCCGCAGTGAGCTTCTGGAAGAAGTTGGGCAAAATGGCTTCTTCTCGTTAATCACGGACGAGGTTGTGATGATTTCCGAGGAGTGGCACTTGCCCGTCTTCCTGCGTTATGTGGACAAAACAAACAGCCAGCAGGAAAAGTTTTTGGGATTTCTGAATTTTGAGGGTGAGGTAAACACCGTGGCACAAAATCTGCTGTCTGAGCTGACTGACAAATGGGGCTTGAAAATGGAACAATGCAGAGCTCAGGCCCATTCCTGTTCCGCTACTCATTTTAGCCAAGTTAAAAATGTTGTTGCCACGCTGAAGGGTAAGTACCCAAAGGCAGTCATCACACCAAGATCAACCTCCCCCTTAAACATCTCACTGGCCAACACTATGAGTTTGACAGGAGTTCAGCTGGTCATGTCTACCTTCAAGAAAATTCATTCATTTTTCACCAATTCCACGGCACTGCAAATGGAGTTGGAGAACGCCATTGCTATTTTCTATCCGGACAAAGAAGAGAAAGCCAATGAACTCAAAGAGCTCTGTCACAACGCTTGGACCACAAGCGGAGAGGCATTTGAGGTGGCGGTAGACATCATAGAGTCTCTCCTACTCTGCGTCGACAGCGTGCATGACAACGAAGACATGCGATGGAACGATCAGGTGATCCAGGATGCTCTGGAGATCTCCAAAGCGCTAGCTGACTTTGAGTTCATCATGACCTTGGTCGTGCTGAAAAGCACCCTCTCACTCACACGCGCCTTCGGAGCCAACCTGCAGGGGTCGGCGGAGGAAGCTCATTTCGCAGCCGACAACTTCAAGCCGGTTCTGCAGTCACTGCTGGAGGTGGCAGACAACATCGACGTGTACCACGAGTTCTGGTACGACGAAGCGGTCAACCTGGCCAACGCCATGGAGATCCCCATCAGGGCGCCGCGGTGCTTCGCAAAGAGGCACGGTTTGCCGCCCGGCGCGACCGCCCTGCCTGACCAATACTACAAGGAACACGCCTCGGCCCCCGTGGTGAAGCACGTCGTGGACGAGCTGAAGGAGCTCTTCAGCGAGGAGCACCTGAAGGCGCTGGGCAGCCAGTCGCTCATCCCCGCCCTCCTGAGCAAGAGCAAAGTCACCGAACCCGAGGAGGAGAACCTGCAGATGTACAAAGATGACATCCCGAACGCGGGAACCCTCTCGGCGGAGCTGCACTGCTGGTGGGTCAAGTGGAAGGGTCCGAGGGGCAAGGGCGAGGCCCTCCCAGGCAGTCTCGGCGAGACGCTGAGCCTGGCCGACGTGAAGTTCTTCCCAAACATGCTGTCTGTGCTGAGGTTGCTCGGGACACTGCCCACACTCCCCCTCGAGGGAGACTGCGGTCTGGCCTACAGGCGCTTCAAGAGATACATCAAGAACACACCAGACCACTGCAGGTCCAAAAGCCTCGCTCTCCTAAATGTCAACATTGACGTTAAGCATGACTTGGACACCATGGTCCAGGCTTACATGAAGGCGTACCCGGAGAAGGAGAAGGACAAAGAACCGGAGAAGGAGAAGAGAACGGAGCCAGAGACTGAGAAGGTTTAGGCAGGATGGTCTGTTGTTGCTAAACATTGATACTGGATTCCGTTGTAATAATGAAAAAATATATTGAAGCTGACTTTTTCAATCTGTATATATATTTTTCTACTCTAGAGGTCATACATAATGAGGGAAGTTTGTTTTGTTCCTACTGACCAGTTGCTATTCCTTGGATCTCTTGTGTAGGCCAACCCATCCCTTATACAAATACCCCACCAGGAGGCCACCAAACCGGAACATGCAAATAACCATCAGAAATTAACATTTGGGGAGAAAATAAAACCAATTGTTCAGAAGATGTACAATCTTATGTAAGAGGGCTTTTACACAAGGTATCAGAATAATTGTTCCCCGAGATCATGTATATAGCAGTGACTCCTTATTTAAAAGCTAGTGCTGACAGCTGTGATGTTTGATTAGGTGTCGAGTTCAATAAAAAAAATTGATTTCTGACTATTGTCATGATTGAGTTGCCACAGTGAGTAAAGCTTAACCAACGAATATTCTTATTCACATTAAACCATATATTTGACTTAGACTTTAGATCAAGACAATCTCTTTTGAGCCCATGGACAATATGGTAACTGACACAACTGCACACAGATCTAGACCCCACAGGCTGGAATAAACTGGCTTCTCACATGGACTGAGAGTTGCCAATCTGTAAGGTATGGTTTAATGATATGAGTTATCTTATGAATGGGTATATTATTTTTCTTTATCTAAGTGTCAGCATGTATTTTGGTGTTCCTCCGAGCCAATGTATAATATGCTGAAGCTGCTCCATAAATATGATTACTACTGTCTTCTGAGGTTCATTCATTTATAGATTCAGTGTAATTAAATATCTGGCAACACTGTGATCAGGCTGTCTTGGTTCAGTGATGCCCTATTAATTTTCTTGGACTGGGGAAACCCTGTAACTTGACATTGAATAGACTATGTAGCCCGACCGATCTAATCTCAACATTTAATCCCATTACTCTACAACTGGAGACATAAAATGTAATTAATTATATAGCCTTTTCCATTTGCCACCCCAACATTTTCACCAGCCGCTCGAGACACCCCATTCCAAATGTTGGTTTCTTGAGTCTTGGTAAACCCAATCCCTAAAAATTACTAACGCATCTTGAGTTCTTACATCAACTTTATAAGTCAAACACATGTCAAAACGGTGCTCTCTTACTGCCTTGCATCTATGCTTTATTTTGGATAAAAGGTTGGTGTTTGGAAATGGCTCTAAAATTAACGGTTTAATTACGGTTAAATAAATAAATCAAAACATGGGAATACAAGCATCCCCTCATGTGGATGGATTCACAACTCTGCAAAGCCAATCATAGCAATGATTCCGTTTGAATAAGACACAAGGTACAAAGCCAAAGAACGCAACTCCATTCCGCTCTCTAGTGGTTGAATAATATATTGTACATTTTAGTTCCTGGTTTATGTGTAGGTACATGCTCTCGGCACACCGCGCACCATCAACTTTTTAAAAGAATGGAATAAGTCCATTCTCTATTCCGCGTAGATACGTTCCGTGAGCGTTGCAATAAACTCGACGTGTTGGTTGCAAATACTGCACAAGGCATGACTTTGTAGGCTACTCTGCAGGGTTTTCTCCAGAGTAGGCTTGTCAGCTTGCAACCGCCAGCGAGCTAACTTGCTAGCAATATACATGCAGTCCAAGATGACTGACTGCTGTGCTGCGACGAACTGTGGGTCTGACCAGGGGAAAACGGATTCCGATATAACCCTTTTCAGTTTTCCTTCGGATCCCGACCGGTAAGTTCTTTGCTATTTAATTTGGATGCGACTTAAAAAATAAAATCATGGAGAGTGAGTACTGTAGCCATCCACCATTAGCCGGAACATGATGTTAGCTAATAGAAACACCAACTCCATTGAAAATGGCGCAGACTAGTGTTGAAAGAAAAGTCCCACATAAAATGGGTTCTATTTTTTTTTTTTTTACTTTATGATCTAAACTCATTTATATGACCTGCTATCAATGCCCTCTTGGCCGATCAGCCTAACCATTACAAATAAACAGCCCGTAAAGTTCAGTTTTGTAAATAGCCATTTGAGAGAGTGTGCAGGGGTGGTTATGTTAGGTTAGGTCAGCTAGCAAAGATCATTTCTCAAATATCTGTATAATGTCATATTCAATGATAGATTTGCTAGCAGGATTTAATTGGACTGACAACGTTTATCAAATCTCAGTTAGTTGCAGATAATACGAATTTGATTAGGGCTATACTATTACTACTATACTATATTAATCCAAGTGCATACGGCTATCCACGGCCACAATATTGAGTGTAGGATGTACTAAAAGTCACTATTTGCAATCTGGCGCTTCCAAAAGCTGCGCTGTTCAAATCAGCTTGCTTTAATTTTGAGACCGCATTTAACCAAACTATATTCTTATTTAAATACATGGACGAAAAAAAGAAATATGATTGAAGAATAAACAAGCATAACATTTTACATTTTGAACTGGCACTGGCGTTTATAGGTATTTAGTTATAGCCATATACAATTATTACAACTATTATAAATCACACAATTTAAATTTGGCTACCCTTGGTAGTTGACGGTACCTGTCATATATAATTGTACATGCTCTAATGTATTCTCGTAGACTCCTTTTTGGTATGTTAAAGCTTATACATTTATAATATTTTCATTGTATGAAGTAAATTGTTAAATCAATGCATAGGATGAGAAATCCTTGTAAATCTACAAATTAAGTGAAATTGTGTAATGGCCTACCAATTTGAAAGAATCAGCCTACTGTAGCTGGTTTACCATTATACTAATATAACAACCCTATAATTGGTCACCATACTAAATTTTGATATATTTTCTTCTTTGCAGCTGTAAACAATGGCTGGAAAACTGTCATCGTCCAGACTTGGCATCTAAAGGTCCCGAAGAGTTGCATAAACTCTACAAACTTTGTGCTAAACACTTTGAGCCTTCCCTAATTTCCCATGAGGTAAGAACCACATGGATCATTTTGGTAATTGATTGGTTGGTATTTTTTATTTATACATTTAATGTTATACCACTGCAAATATAACAATGCAATGCAAGCACACAATCAATAATTCCACGTTATTTCTTATCAGGCCAACTTATTTATTTTCATTAAATAGTTGCTCTTATTGATTAAACTAAAATGAATTTGTTTTGTAAATAATTAAGTTTATTACTTACTTAATTGGCTGCCAAAGGGTATACACGACTTCAAAGTCGCAATGTGTAAGATTGAGCCCCTCCCAGTTAGTAGGCAGGAATTTTTCAGAATTCGAAAAACAGTGTTCTGTCCACACGCGATCTAGTGTAGCTTGGCTGGGTGTGTGGTGTGAGTCGTACGATTCTTGTAAACAAAGAGGGGTATGGGCTGGCTAGCATTTTTTCATTTGTAGAATATATAAAGGTTAAAGGTTACGATTTTGTTGATAAAATTCATGAAATCACCAACGATCATTATTGACTACAGATATGTCCAGGTTGTTTTAAGCAACAGCTAGTTGAAATGTTACACATTGCGACTCTAAAGTGGTGATCTCGAAGATCTCAGTTCCGTTGTCTTTGGTGGCACCCGTGGTCGAAAATAAACTGTACTCCGCTACACACGCAAGGGAGTTTAAGAGCAGGTCTGTCGCTCTAGCTCCTCCATGCCCTCTCTGGACAACCACTGCCGGGTGATGGAAATTGCAGCTTGTGATTTGATTGCATGCCAGGAATGTCGCCACTAGCACCCAGTTCGTAACATTCATACTACTACAAATTAAAGGGCTTTCATCAGTGGGCCATAGGCTCAATCACCATTGTGATACCTAATTTTGCAAAAGATAGTGACTTAACTGACATCTAGTTAAATCCAAATCTTTGGAGATCTTCAGGATAGCCACTTTAACTAGCCAATACTTTTAATTTGTATTGATTGTGTTGATGACTTGGAGTTGCAATACGTCACATTTCAGCTAGAATGTAGCTGATAATAACCTTGATATATCTGTAGTCAATGCTGATCGATAGTGATTTTAATAATAAAATCACATCCTATAACAGATATATTCTGCAAATATAAAATGCTGGCAAGCCCGTACCTCAGTTAATTTACAAGAATCTTACTATTGACACTTCCAAAATTCCTCCAAGTCACTCCACCTACACAGCCAAGCTATGTTAGTTAGCTTCACACAGTTGCACAGCCAGTAGAGTGAAACAGAAAACTGTGATTCAGTTTTCTGAATCGTTAAAGTCTCCCGCCTACTAACTGGGAGGCACTCATACATTTAGACTTTTAGACATTTAGACCTTTTCCTCTAACGTTAGTATTCCTGCTCCCATTGATATTTGACAGTTACTGTGATGATTGTATTGTATTTTTAATTATCCTTTCTTTATAAAGTTATTTCTCTATATGTCTTTGTCATGTTGTTTGTACCAATCTCTTATGATTTCTATTTTAGGGGACTTCTAATTGTGTGTTGAAGGAAGATGCAGTTCCAACAGTGTTTGATGACACGGAACCATCAACCAATCCACCAACCACCAATAGAAAACGAGCTGGTGATCCTGTAAGTGTTTCATAGAACTTAAATATAATTTTACTATTCAAGTAATATTGTGCTATGAATGTATGTCAACAAACCTAATCTCCTCTTGTCATGACTTTAGCTTGAGGAGGAACCTGCTTCTGTCAAGAAATCAAAAGGTAGACTGACCAGTTTACCTCTATAACAATGTATACAAGCAAAAATATTATGTTAAAATATGATTGGTCCTTCACATGAAAATCTGTTATTGATTATGCTTCAAATGTGTTCTATGTATATCTATATATGTATTTTTGTAATATTTTTTAAAATAAAATTAAACATTTTTTGTCAGACAATACTGAATCCCACGAGTTCCATCAAGAGTCGGAGGTCTCCGGAGAAAACAGCACAACGCGTGGATCCCAACCACGAGATGATCCGATGCAAGAGGACACGGCGAGCTCCAAAGCCCGAGAGTCTCTTAAAGTCTATTTTAAGGAAGTCCTCGCTCTAACTGGGTTCAGCATCAATGGCACGAATGTAGAGGAACCAATGGGAGAATCCCGGGGCAGGCCAGTTCTAAATCCCATCTGTGTGGAAAAAATTGACCAGAAAGAAATCCTCCAGTTCAGTGAGGACCTCATGCGTGACGAGATCCAGAACAGCCTGCAAATGGCACGGTTCTTCTCCATCCTGCTTCAGGACGCCACCAACATGGAAGGGAAGGAGCAGATCCCAGTTTTCGTACGGTCCGTCACGGTTGAGGGCTTTCCCCAGAAGCACCTCATCGGGTTCCTCCCCTGCGAGTTGGACACAGAGAATCTGTTTTACACACTTCTCACGGAGCTGCGGAACAAGTGGGGGCTGAGGATGGAGCATTGCCGAGGACTCTCCTACCTGGTGACCGGCAGCATGTGCCAGAAGATCCGAGACCTCACCTGCAGGATTCTTCAGGAGTTCCCCCAGGTCGTGCTCTCTCCCAGCGACCCTTACGTCTTCAACATATGGATCATTCGCTGCATGCCGGTCCCCTTCATTCAGAAAGTCGCTGATGCCGTCGAGGAGGTGGCCGGCCTCATCAGGAGAACACCGGAGCTTAGCCAGAGACTAGAGGGCAAGATCCAGATGACGTACGGGCATGTGAAAGGCAGGGTGGATGGCATCAAGGAGGCCTGCCGCGGTAACTGGGAGTACGGCACAGACGCCTTTCAGACCATGCTCGACATTCTCGAGCCGTTCCTCAACGTCATCAACGAGGTGATCTCCAAGGTAGACGAAGACACCGCCGAGCAGCTGGCTAAGCTCCGGCCCACGCTGAAGAACTTCAATTTCATCGTCACACTGGTGGTTCTGAAGAACACCCTTTGTTGTGTGAGTATACTGAATTCAAGTCTCAGGGGCATAATCAGCATCAGCAGCACATTGCAGTACACCATCTCCAATGCCTTAAAGCTGGTCACCAAGTACCAGCAGGAGATCGCCATTTTCCACAGGAAGTGGTTTGGCGACGCGATGGGCCGGGCCAAGAAGCTCGGTGTCGAGGTCACGGTGCCAGAGACCTCGCTGACCGCGCTGGTGGCGGAGGCCGGGACCACCACCGAGACCCCGCTAGAGGACATGTTCCGCGAAAACCTGAGCCGGCCCATCCTGCAGTATCTGGTCGCGGAGGTCAAGCGGGTGTTCAGCGTGGAGATGGTGAGGATCCTCCGATGGCTGTCTCTGGTGCCGTCGTACATGGCGGACCACAACTTCAGCATCCGCAGGGACAAGGTGGCGGACGCCAACCTGAACAACCTCGCCCGGCCAGACACCTTCTACGAGGAGCTGGGCTGCTGGGAGCTCAAGTGGAGACACGCCAGCAAGCGCAGGATCCTACCAACCACAGTGTTTGCTACTCTGAAGATCCAAGATATCGGCTTCTACCCCAATGTGCAGAGTCTGCTGAGGGTCTTGGGTACCGTTCCCTGTGTGAATGCCGAGGCCGACGTTTACGGCCAGTACAACATGGTCTTGGAGCGATGTCATTTCTACCTCAAAGGCACACCGCAGGAACTGAGACGATGCCATTTGGCATACGTGTTTGTAAACCAAGATGTGCACTTCAACGTGGAGCAGATGGTTGAGACCTACGCGAAAACCCATCCGGAAATCATGCAGTTGTTACAAACGGTAAGTGTAATTCTTCAGATGTCTGCCAGTGCCTCATGTATTTCCAATATCTAATCTGTTTGTTCCTTTGTCACAGGATAATGCAGTTAAAGAAAAGCAACCCAAAGGTGAGAAAAGCTATTTTTACATTTATTATGTTTACATTTCATTTTTGATACATTAGAACAATCAACATCTCTTATCAATAATATAAGAATTGTGTTTTTTCCTATCCAAATTTATTTGATGTTTGCACCTTATTAAGAAGAATGTTTTTCTCATTAATAAAAATGCTAAATGTGGACAAGAAAATATACCAGTACGGTATTCATCCATTTGTATTGTTTGAATGAATTAAACCACTTTCACGTTTTATTATTTTAGTAGTTGCAAACGATGGAAACCATGTGGAAAAGGACAACGAAGACGAACCGAAAGTTATGACCATAGAAATGGAGGGCGAAAAACTGGTCGAGCTGAAGTGCGCAGAGACCGACCGAGAGGCGCTCAAGTCCGCCCTTCAGGCTGCGGTGACCGCAGCGTACAACAGCCAGAGCAGGCAAAACACCGAAGTCTCAGCCGAACAAGAAAGCGAGGTCGAGTACGTGTCCAAGTCGGAGATGAAAGAGGTCCTGAACGTCTGCGAGAACGTGGTCCGGGACGGAATCCTGATGGAAGTGGGAAGCTCCTTCTTCTCCCTGTTCATCGACCGCGTCGTGGTGCTGGGGGAGAAGGACTACCTTCCGCTCTTCCTGCGGTTCGTGGACAGCTTTGACGTCATGCGCTTGGAGCTGATGGGGTTCGCGGAGGCCGACCTCGAGTGCGACGCGATGGTCGAACGCCTGATGGAGATCCTCACCGTAGAGTGGCGCCTGGATCTGAAGTACTGCCGGGGTCAGGCCTACCTGGGGTCCGGAGACATTTCCTATAAGCTGAAAGCCTTTGCGTGCAAGGTCCAAGAGAAGTCTCCGCTAGCGATAAGCACACACAGCTCCTGCTACTCTTTCAACACGTGGTGGTCCAAGACTATCCCGGTGCCTACCATCAAGAAAGCCCTCGATGTGTTTGAGGAGGTTCTCATGTTTTTTGGCAGCAGCTCCCTGCTGGAAAAACAGGTCGACCACGTCATCGCCTACGGCCTCAGAGAAAGCTACGAGAAGGTCCAAGAGTTGCAAGGAACGTTCTGCTCCCTGTGGCAAGAAAAGCACGATTCTTATGAAGTCTTTGTACAAATAATGGAGCCTCTAGTTGAATGTCTGGAGAAAATCAAAAACAACCCGCAGAGATGGAAAGATTCATTGTCCGAACAGGCAGGAACGCTGCTTCGAAAGATAATGGACTTTGATTTCATAATAGCCATGGTGATCTTGAAGAATACCTCTTCTTTCACAAAAGAGCTCAGCTCAGGCCTGCAGAAGGATCACTTCAGCGCAGCCTCCCAGCTTTGTCAAATCAGCGGCATCCTGGCCACCCTGAGCCGGGTGAAGACAAACATGAAGGTGTTTCACCAGAATTGGTTCGACGAAGCCTGCGCCGTGGCACAGAGCCTCCGAGTCCAGGTCGAGGAGCCCGAGAACCCCTCTCAACCCCGGGACGCCATTAGGAAGCCCCAGGGCTACTTCAAGGACGCCCTGAGCGTCCCCCTCATGGACAACCTCATGACGGCCGTGAAGGACCACTTCTCAGAAGACCACAAGGAGGCGCTCAACTTCCTCTCGCTGGTCCCCTGCTCGGTCACGGTGAGCTACATGTTTGAGAGCTTGAAGTCGAAGCCGCCGCTGTACAGCACCGATCTCCCCGACGCGGACAACTTCTTCACCGAGCTGTGCTGCTGGAGGGTGAAGTGGAAGACCAAAGTGACGCTCACCATCCCCGACACCATATTCCACACACTGCGTCTGCCGGTCATGCAGTACTTTGGGAACATCAACACGCTGCTGAGGATCATGTCGGTGCTGCCCAGCACGGCGCTGGAGGACTGCGGGGCCAAAATGCGTCACAAGATGTTCCAAGAATACCTGAAGAACACCAGTCCCAAAGACCGCACCGCGTGTCTGGCCATGCTGCAGGTGGGCACCGACTTCAACAGGGACCTCGACCGCATGGTGACCCAGTGTCTGAAGGTCACCCCCCAAACTCTAGAAGGCATTTGTTTGGTAAGTTGTCGATTTTTATTTATTTTTTTTTTTATTTTTTTTTTTAATTATTATTTTTTTTAATTTTGAAGAGATGCATGTATGTAATGCTTACAATACTAAGTAATAAGTTCAATACATATTCCAGATAAAGCTACCATTAGGGAGGCTGAGATAAATATTGTTTAACAATCCACGCCTGTACTCATCCCCTGTG
>JAOPJO010000139.1:10287846-10305357 GCA_027123675.1 Molva macrophthalma | reverse complement strand
GTGTGTGTGTGTGTGTGTGTGTGTGTGTGTGTGTGTGTGTGTGTGTGTGTGTGTGTGTGCGTGCGTGCGTGCGCGCGGCATGAAGGCGTGTTCACACAAACTGTACTTTTCATACACATGTCGGTAGAATATGTCCCAGTGTGCTATGGTGTGTGCTGCGGTCGCGTGTTGCCTCCCCCATTTCTTTTGACTCCACGGTGCGGACCATCGACGGTGTTATCATTAACCATATCTTCGACACAGCAGCGCTTTATTCAGAAGCAGACCAGATGTAGGGAGTCGGAGCCGGGTGTCACCTCAAATCTTTTGGGTGTTGAAACAGCACAAGCCGAAATAGGACGACACAGACGGGCATTCATGGCCCAGAGTAAACCCGGCTCCGACCAAACGACGGCCATAGTGCCGTCCACTGGGCCGGGGCGGCAGGCAACACAGGCCAACGTCAACAGTACCAGCGGTTTGAAAGAGGGAACGGACTCCGCCATATAAGGGCAGGCGAACATCCCACGGAAGTCTCAACAAGTTATTTTGCAGATATGAATCATGTACAAACAACGTAAATATTATGTCTTGGGAAAAGTGAGACTATATACATTGGACGTACCATGTGTTTTCTTTTGTTAAGGCGAGCCATCGAGCCAAGTTAAGGAGTTAATAGATCTTCTGATGCTTATTGCTGCAGGACTACATGATAGGACGGTGTGTGTGTGGGATGTTCACATTGTTTGTAACATAAAATCCTTAAATTACCATGACGTGCGGGGAGAGTGAGAGAGAGAGAAAGCGAGCGTGAGGGAGAGAGATGGCCCAAGTGTGTATTTATGCGTATCCTCAGTATTGTATTTCTTGTAGTTATTGAAAACAAGTTTTAAGGCTTAACAGAATAGGGATAAAGACAAGGTGAAGAGGTGACATCATTGGGTTGTCCCAAAGCAGAATCTGGAAATGTTGTTAGGGGAAAGGTGCTTGAGATGTTCTGGTGAGCCACACATGTGCATGTTGAGAGGTATAGGGAAAGGATTGCGGCTGGCCCCAAGACGCTATCAGGAAAATATTTGAGCTATCCAGTGAATCTTATGGTCTTCATTTATTCTCCTTCTTTCTAACCCCGACAAATACACAATAGGCCTTCGCTTCATCAGGCTTTAGCCAAATCTCTGCCACTTTGCGCCACTAACACTTAAGCTAAGTGTTTGGTTGGCAGCAGCAGCACCATCACATGCATTGGGCTAACAAAGCTAGGCGGCTCCAATATACTTTATTGTAATCAACAGTATTAAACACATCCAGAATGTTTGGATGGATAGCGGGCTGCAGAGGGCCCAAGGGTGACCAAGAGCTCAGCCTGCCAGACAATCAATATTCATGCGCTGGTCTGGCCTCCCTGGTGGAATCCACCTTTAGTTATATGACTTGGAGCAGACCAGTCAGTCAGGGAAGGCGAGCGGTGCTGGGCTTTGGTGGCGCTACGTGGGTGTTGCTCAGAGCCTGAGGAGCAGGAAGACCTGTATCCTTTTCATTAGCTGTTGAGTAAGCAGACCGCTGAAAACAGTCGCCCTCTGTTCCCGGGCCGTGAGAGACAAACAGACAAACATCAATGTGTTGGTGCTGTCATCTTGGAAAATCAGGCTTGAGCAAAGAAGTTGAAATGGCGGATTACATTCTCCATTCGCAGGCACCGCGATAAATCTGCAACGTGAGTTAGAAAACAAACAACTCTGTGGGAGGCTGCAGTTCCCTCCTCTGATCCCAATTAGTTGTTTTGGTTTGTGTCATTTTTGACAGAGGTGAAAAACAAAAGGGTTTGAGCAGGAACAAGACTCATCCAAAGAAAAATCGAGGCTACATGAGAAGTTAATACTTGGATAATTCTGCACATAACATACACAACAAATGTGGAGCCCCTCTGTATCAACAACCACTGGTGAAATCATACAAATTGCTCCCAATCAGACCACATGAGACAGCTTGTCATTACACATTTCCCTTCCACGCATCTCCCCGCCGAACACTCGAGGAGCCAGGTTGCGTGCTCATGTACACGGTATGGAAGTCCACTTCAACCTAGCCACAGGGCTCTTTGTAATCGAACTAAACAGATTGTGGTGAGAAATTCCCAGGGCCCATTGATGGCGGCTGTAAGGCGAGAGGACCAAGCCAAGGCAGAGAGGGAAATGGGGGGGCCCGGTGGGTCTCTTTCTCATGATGCTTGCTGAAATGGATCCAGCCAGGGTTCCCTGTCGCTGTGAACACCTTTGTGTTTGGTCACTCCCTATATACCCCGGCCATTCAACAAAACCGACTGGAGGTGCACACTTAAAAAGCTTTTGGAAGGGGGCGATAGAAATGTGCACATCTGTTGTGTACACGTACGTGTAAAATAAGAAGTCTGCAATCAAGCAGCGTTGACTAAGAGATCTGGGTTGCATCCTCACCCATCACAAAGAGCCAGAAGAATGTTACATTGTGTACATCCCAGGCCTGCCAATCCACTGGGTCCCTGACCACATGTAAACATACCACAGCTGACTAGCGCCAGCGGGAACCCGTTGGTTTACAGTACATGCCACCCATCATTTGACAAAACCTGTTTGCTTTCGCTGAGCTCTGTAGAGTGGCTAAACAAACACAACGAGGCTCATGCCACGTATTACTGTTTCCCCGTATTTGTCAGTACCAATCACCTTCAGGCCGGGCCATGGAGCTGGACTGGCCCCTGGGCATTTTGAAGTCCATCGCTAATAATGCGGTGTCGGCTCCTCCTGGGTTCTTTTTTTTTGGGTTGCTGTGAGATCCATGGCTTGTCAGCATGGAAGTCACAACAGCTCAGTAAGTGTTGGTTATTAGCATCATTTGACAAGAGCTGGTCCACCTTGTTAACTGGAAACGGGGGATGCAGCCGAGTCCTGTGACCACTGACGTTTCCCTCCAGAGGGTTCGGTTTCGCGTGTGTCAAGGGGTCAGAATTCTCCAAAAATCAAACTTTTGAGTATCCTGTCCATGTCAGCCGTTATTTCAATGTAATTTACAATCAAGAGTGCAATTGCCCACCGCTGTAAAGAATAGACACGGTACATGGGTCTTAGCTTATCCCGAGAGAGGATAATCAGGGGACCTATTAGGTTCTATGTCTGATTGCTAAGAAAAGGGCTTAGCCAGGTGTACTGCTTTCCATGTCCCTGTGCAGAAATCCAGAAACTGGATTTCATAGCCAAAATCATATGGTTGACACAGACGTAGGTCTCTATACATTCAAAACATGAACAGAAAATCCCAGCTGGGGACGTTACCTGCCACTGACAATATTTCAAGCTTTTGTCTTTTTAAGTTATCCTGATTGAGTCATAGACATGAATGTACAAGAATTGACTATCCAAAATGACAGTAGCAAAATTGAGGTGTATCGCTGTTAAAGAAACAAAGGGATAGGCCAACGACCTATTATATTATACTTCATCATACTATACGTTTTGACGAGAAGAGACATAAAACTAGACCAGTTGAGAGCTGAACCTAATATCTCATAATGTCGGAGCCAGCAGTCCTACTCTGCTATAGCAGAACAATTTGAAGGAGACGGTTCATGGATGAAGCTTCCAGAGAGGTATTTCGACACTGAGTGGTCAGACTACATGGTGTTGACTTGAAGCCATTACAGCAACTGTTTTACAATGTTGGCCGAGTTTGTGTTTGCTGTTAAAAGTCAGTTATGTGGTTACAGGTCCTCGCCTCCAGCAACATAATTGGTTCTAAACAAAATGAAGTGACGGAAAGTGAAGTGCCCTGTTCACCCAGATTTGAGCTCATCTGCTATCACATTAAAGATTATTAATTGAAAGTCTGACTTGCGAGATAAAGTATCTCAATAACCTATGCCTGGCATTTGACAGCTGGCTACTATATTTCCAATTATTGTATACAAATCAAACAGCAAACAGTTCATTGGGGCATTTTCAATGTCATTTTTATAATTTATTTAAAATTGGTAGTTATTTATACACACATGATTTATTCACATCTTCCCAACAATTACGTTGATATCATAGCGGTATAATATATGTACTCAAAACCAAGCATGTGTATACAACACAGACCAGAGCTAGCTTTCAACAGTTTGTTGGCTTGTGGAGCAATTGTCCCTAGCCATCCATTAATGTCTTGGTCTTCAGTTTTGCCATGGGTAATTATGTATTCGGCGCTGTGATAGGTTGAATGCAACATTTCTTGGCGCAATAAAGCTCAATAATCATGTTGTGCAGAAAGGAATATGGAAATCAACTTGATTAATGACCACAGCGTTTCATGTGTCTCACAACATATACATAGCAAGACTTAAACGTTGCACAAGTCTGTTTATGGACATCTGATGCACCAAAACAGAAACAAAAATATGCTAGCTTTGAGCAGTTTCCTGGCGCAGAATAAAATGCCACAGTCATTATCATCTTGTGCTGAAACCAAGCTGAGAAAAGAGGGGTTTCTAAACAAGACAAAACAACATCTTTCTGCATTTCTGACTCATCTCTTCCCTGTCGATATTGACATGTGGCATAAATTACAAGACGTATTAATAATAGTACAATATAATATATTACAATATATTATTATCATAGCTGCCTTTATATGAATTGTTATTGGGAAACTAGTTGAAACGATTGAGTTGATACATGTAGATGGCACACATTTGAAAAGTATTTGTTAAGCCTCTGTAAAATGAGTTTGGTCTACTCTAACAATGCATAAAGGCTTGTGGTCCTTAAAGCTAAGATAAGTTGGAAATGAAAAGCTGTTTGGTTTAATGTTATTGCCTTCTGTAGAGTCCCTTAATGCTGTTGCTATGGTTAAGCAGATCGATGGCCATTACCTGACCATAAAGTTTATGTCTAGCCACTGGCTACAAGGCAAAATCCAATATCCTCTGTGGTCTGTTGCAGTTGATATTTCAAAAATGTTGAAACTAGACAAAATATTCTGTACTGCGCTACTTCTTCCTTTACTTTAAAACTCCACTCCATCCTTTCTCCAACTACTAACATTCTCAACTCTACGCTCCCTGCAACAAAGTAATACAACACAGGTGTGGTGTATTCGCAACAGTGCATGAGCGAGGTCCAAGTACACCTCTAATTTAAAACACATTACTCCCTTGCTTTGCGGGTCGTTACTAATTCTTGAGTATCATATTGCCGCCAAACTCAGTCAACAGATTTACATAATTAGGTGAAAGGTTTTGTAAGATGAATGGGAAATTGAGTTAGAGGGACCACCGGTTGGAAGGAACCAGTGTTATTCCCCACTGGCCCAATTCGCAGCAAGGGGACGAGTTGAGGGGCTGGCTGGCCCTTATATATTGGTGGTGTGTTTTAAGTGCAGGCTGGTGAACTGATAGAAGCCAATGGTACTGGTGTGCTATAGTGACACCTATTGGAAGAGCCATCCGTCCTAAAAGTTGGTTATCCCCTTAGGCCTAATGACCCTCAACCGATGTAACACTAGAGCCACTCTATTACGGTCAAGCAATTTGACACTCAGCATGACCCTGGTGGTGAAGTCACAACAGCAAGGTCGACTTCCTGTTTGCATTGTGGGCGTGCAGCACCATCATCAATCCTTCTCGTTGGGCCACCGGCAGCTCTCAGAAGTACCCGTTTAGATGAGCCAAACCTAGGAGGATATGCTAATGCTAGACTTTGAAGGTTCAAACTCAAAGCATACACTGCCTGCTTTTGAAGAAAGCCACAATGTTTCACAGTCTACATGGCAAACGGAGCACAACGGGGAAAACACGTTACGTGTGACTGGTCCCTTTGGAGGGAAACGAAGCCGCCTGACGCCAGTGTAGGCATGATGTGCCTATTTGGCATGTATGGATTACTAGAAATGATACTAAATAAATGCATAAAAATAAACAAGAAGTCCAATTTGACATGCCCTTTTGAATAACACTGCCAAACATAACCATTAGAACGTTACTCGAGTTTGAGCCAAGTCCTGATCAGTCCGTTTATTATTTGGAAACAGCTTTTGTGGCATCACTGGGGAAAGTTATTATTTTTTTAAGCCTGTGTCAAATTTCAACAAGTTCTGTAGGAAAACTTTGCGGCAAGGTGGGTGAATATATATATTGTGTGGTCAGGTGCCCATCTTGGCCTTGAGCTGACCACATGTTCTCCCAGTCTGCCTCACTTCCTCTCAATGGGCACATTGTTTCTTTTCCGTTTTCTCCTTTTCATTTCATGGGAGGCTTTATGACTTGGTTTTTGTATTGGTATCACTCAGGGGTCAAGGGTCATAGGGAAAGCCTGGGATTGCACACCGCATGCATTCCTCCCCATCACCTAGTAACCCAGACCCTTTCCAAATGTGCGCGGTAAAAGAGGAAGGCTGGGAGCTCCCTTTCCACAGTTTCATTTATGGTTGTCTCCTGAAGGAAGTAGCGAAAGACAAACACAAACCCCTAATACCACAACACACTTCTAACCACCAATAGTAACTGGACCACTACATGCCCTTTCAGAAGCAAGCGAGGAGCAGCTAATTAGTTCTTCCAGCAAGTTCCGCTATCCACTATTATTGTGTGTGTGTGTGTGTGTGTGTGTGTGTGTGTGTGTGTGTGTGTGTGTGTGTGTGTGTGAATATTTCTTATGACAATACCAAGTATTTAGCAGGCACTGTCAACATAATCTGGGGCACTGTCACGGTGCATTTGATACTTTGGAGAGAACAAAGCACAAGCTGTTTTGATATGACAATACCAGATGAATGAAGCAGTAAATGTGTAAAATAAAATGGATCAAAACGGTTTTGTTCTTCATGGCAGAGATATAGATCCGATTTATGTGGGGAAAATTAGTTAGAGGCGACTCAGAGACAGTAAAAAAGAAAAAAAGAAAAGAAAATATAATTAGAATAATGGCAACTCAAGGACAAATGTCAAATTGTTTATGCATTTGTAATTCAAAAGGTTTTTACAACTCATAGTGAAAGTGTGGGTAGATTATTTTTGTTAAAGTGATTAAAGGTGAGACTAGCATAACAGTACAATGCACGACAAGAGCCCCTGAGTTTTCTTTTCCATCGCCCCTGGAGTATCAAATTAAAACCTGCCACACGGTATGGAAGACTATAGGCTGTGTCCGGTTTACTTTGGAGGGCTTTTAGCATTCCCTGGTCATCTGGGTTTGTTCAATTGTGACCCTGCTTAGTGTTAAGGACATAAAAACCTTCTCTGCATTGCAAACGTGCTAGGATCTTTGGCCGCAAAAATAATGATCCAAACAAGGAAGGAATTTGCGTATGATTGATGAGAATCAGAAGTTAATCTGTGCAATGGTTTATCATGCAATACTTCAATTGTGTGTCTTTTGACACACAATGTAATTTCTATCATATTTCATGTCCTTGAAAAACCATTGAACGATTGATGATCAAAACTCCCATGCTGTGTGCATTATTAATTTCTGAAGCGAATCAAGCAGGCCTCATCTCCGAAGAGACAAAATGTTCTGAGATCAAAAGCCATCCAGAGTTTACCTTTGTCTGAACCTAAGAACTCTACATATTTAATAATAACTCAAAGCTCTGAGTTTGCTTGCCTATCTTAGAGTATTAGATTCAGTTTTTTTATTCATCTCTTCTCAGACTGCGGCCAACAGTCTTCGAAAAAAGCAGAAAAATATTTTAATGTGAGCCGTACAATACATTCCCCTTTCCAGACTGCACCGCAAATCCAGCCTAACAAATCCCGACATGGGCAGACAAGAGAACCCTGTTATATTGGTTCTCCCTGACCTGACATTGACGCAGGCGAGGTGTAGACCTGCTTATGAAGATTAATTGTATCTACCTACGTCATGGAGCACCACAGCAGGAGCCTCAGAGGGATATATGCATCTTTTCTTTTCTTTTACAAAAAAAAGTCTAAGTGGATTATCAAAAAACCTAACTAATCCATTTGGGGTGGTGGGGGGATGAAACAAAGCAAGGCATGGGAAAATACATAAATTGAATGATAAATGAAAAACAAAACAAATAGCTATTGTTCTTTTTAACTGCTGAAACATGCCCTTAGACTCCCTCTTTCCCCAACATCCTTAGGACAGCTTTCAGGATTGTTCCATTAATTCAGTGCAAGGAAAGGACTAGGAGGGTCCATGTGTGGTTTATAACAGTTTAAAGAGTTGGAGGTGTGCCACCTGGGAACCAGAATTTGTCCACATCTATATGGAATGTGAATTTTCCAAAAATACTCTAACAATTATGGGATTCACAGCGGATACATTTGGGGCACTAGATAAAACAAGAAATCATTGTACAACATTGAATTCCCATTAGGAAAAACATTAAGTATTTTTTACTATTCACAATTCATGTGAATGTGCTGTGTTTTAAATATCCAACTGATATACATCAAACCAGTAAATCCTTCGTTTAATTGAAAATTTAAAGGAATATTTTCCGGGGTGTTTTGTTAGTAATGTTTTTGTTAAAATGCAGTGGAATTGAAACCCAACAGAGAATAGGGGAATGACCAGTGAAACCATTTAACAAATATAATTGGAAATGTAAAATGACTGCCTGTGCAGATAAACTACCTTTCTTTATTATTCATAGAAAGTTTTCACCTGTGAATATCCTCCAAATTTCACAACACATCCATGACCAAAGTGTTCGTTTGGCATTGCAAGCGGACTAGATCCAATAATAACGGCACGGTGGTGCGTTGGCTGAGTTATGGAGGCACATGTAGAAAACAGAGCAGACCCTCTTGCCGACAGAGGTGCGGCATATAATTCATAGCAGGGTTGCTGGTGGTGTTCTCCAGCCACTGATTTCCCACAGCTCAGGGAAGACACTTTACCCCCCTCACTTTAGTGGAATGGGTGAGCTTACGACTGCAGTCGTTGCCGCTGGTGTGGCTAAAAGGACAAACACTATAAAAGGGAACAAACGTTGACATAATACTGTATAATTATTGCACATGTGTTTCGGTTTATATTTAGACTTGGCATTATTCATGTTACTGCAGAGGAGAGAACGCAAATTATTCTGGCGCAGACATGTTTCACCTAAAAACGGCAGGTTTCCATGGCGATAACGTCAACAGTGACATGCGTCTCGCATAAGAGCCACTGTTTTTTCCATGGTATGCATTCATTAAAACTGTACAGTAGCTAGCTATACAATTTCAGATTTCTTTTTATGAGATGCGTGTAGAGGTTGAAGAAGAAATTTATAATTATCTTTAGACGAGAAGTTTTTATAGCTTCACTTCCGTTACCACCAGGCTTATCTCTCCTGTAACTGTCTCTAAAAAACAACCTTTAAATAATTCTGAGCAAGTTTTGTAGCAACCGCACACATACCTATACGTCCCTGCAAACTGCTAAGATAATATAATATTGCATCCTCTCTTTACACTGTGTTATGTCTTACTTTGTTAAAGCCTCATATCCTTAGGACCGCAAAATTCTCCTTCCTTTAAAAACAAAGATTATTCTAATTCGGAACCACAGACTACTCCAATTACTCTCAAAGACTGAAAAAAACCCCAGAAAACAGTCCAAAAATAAATAAAGAAAACAGCCCTCCCTATGTGCTTCCTTTTAACACGAGCCTGTGTTTATTTAACGGCTGCTTTCATTAGCCACTTATCCCCTCTTTTTTCAATAACTGTGAAACGATTATGCGGCCCGAGGAACAAGGGGCCGGTGCTCATCACAGACGCTTCATTAATAAAAAGCAAAAAGGGCCCGGCCGTGGCAGAGCGGTAAACCAAGCGAGATGAGATGACAGTGAGGCCTCCGGCCCACCATTCTTATCCTCTCACCCTGCCAGGGGAAATGAAGACTGACATCAGGGTTGATAAAGAGACACTCGCCCGTAATGAGGTGAGATACTACTTGACCGAAGAGAGAGGCGGGGGGCGCCTGACATTTTGAGAGCAGAGCTGAGGTAAACGTTGTGGAGGAAAAAATAAAAAAAGACTGAAAATCACTTTCAATCTTTCTTGAGAGATGAGTCCTGGCAAAGAGCTCTGTAGTCCAGAACCGCCACGTGTGTGTGTGTGTGTGTGTGTGTGTGTGTGTGTGTGTGTGTGTGTAAAGTCAGATGAAAAGCCTGGCGATTGGTGACCCAAGAGGCCATAATGAGATCCACATTGAAAGCAGAGAGGGTGCTGCTGAGACGTGACTTGGAGCCAGGATGGTTGATATTTTCTTCACGAATATCGACCAGATGGGGCCAGCATTGTTTTAATCCAAGAGCTGTTTCATTTCATTGAGGCGGAATAAGGTCTTTGCCGATGACGGAACCGCTCTACCCAGAACAACTGTATGACAGCACCCTGGGTTTTGATGAATTAACAAGAAAAATCAGTTTGGCCAAAACAGCTGACATAAAATATATTTGGACCCGGCCTTCTGCTGGTTTACATGGTTTGAGTTGCAGCAGAGCTAACCTTGGCCAGACCCTCATCAAAAAGAAAAGACAAAAAAAAGCTGCTAAGCAGCTCAATAAATCTTGTTTTTGTGACTCGATTCAATTTCTTCTGTACACGCGTGGGAGAAACAAAACTCAACAATGATATGCTGTAGGTTTTGCCATTTTAACACATTATGACACAGTTATGATAAGATGAGATAGATAATCTTAATTACCCGGTCACGACCTGCCTGGAGGCTTTTCATCTTTCCCACTATTTATTGTGCACGTCACTCTTTAGATATTACTATATGGGCATGCCGTTTGAAGCAGATGAACAAGAGAAAGCATGGTTATCGGTTACTGAGAGGGATATTAAAGGGCTCTGTGTGGGCTTGCGAACAGTGGTCTACAACACAGTAGAGCTGACTCCAAACAAATAGGCCCCTGGCTCAAAATTCCAACCAGCTGGAAACTGCAGCCCCACTATTAAGTCAATGATGGAGAGGCGCAGCCAAGTATTCCTGAACACCCAAGCACCAGACAATTCTCATTTTCTTAGGCTGTACAAGCACTGACAAACACATTCTAATTACGTTGTTATTATCATAACCAAGGAACAACCAAGGAACTACCCAAGAACAGTCAAGTATGTTTTGTACGTATTAAACATACTTCTCATACATATCAATCTATATATACATTTTTTGTTCAAAAATGGCCAACTGATTAATTTAAAGAAATACATTCCTTGGACGAATAAAAAAAAAGTATTTAAACCTACTGGGTCACGATCAATCATGCAATTTTGACTTCCTAATAGTGAGAAAAAAAAAGTGTCCATGGCTCAAATAACCAATGAAACACATACACACACACACACAAAGGCAGGATACGTCTTTGCTTCCACCCATATATTAAGGGGGAACCAGCTCTCCGGTACCTCTTTGCGGTGACAGACAAAACCCAAACTACCAACCTCCAAAACGTGGAAATTCAATTAAATGCATTTAAGTGTTTCATAAAGTCATAGGTGGCTGTCCAGAGGAATTCCCATAAAGCCTCTGGGGCTGAATGGCAGCACACTGACAGGCCCGCTGTGTACACATGCACTAAGCTGGAAGCCACACAGCAGTGACATAAGTGCAGTCACAGAGACTCTCTTAAGAATGATAACTGCTGGCCAAAGCAGTTATTTTATTAGACACTTGAATACATTGTGAAACAAACAATGCATGGCATTGATTGTGTTTCACAGGGTAAACAAAAACCGTACAAGGAAGCATGGAGGTGAATGTTGGGCTCACACGGAACCACATGAGTCGCCTCCACCCACAAGGAATTCCCAAAAAACTACTAGCCGTACATTATCAGTTTATGGGCACTATGGAAAAGGGTTCTCCCACTTCTGGTTGTAAACAGGTTTCACCAAGAGTGGTGCCCATAAGTGGCACTGGACACATTGTGTCGCTAGCAACAGAGGATTGTGATGGAAAACAGGAGCACACAGGCTAAGAGGCTATGAAATCCATGGGCAGGATGAGGAGTCTGTCGCAACTGGTGTGGGTTAATAGATAGCTGGTAATAGAGAGACTCCTTAATGAATGGGATCTTGTACCCAACGCAGTTTACGGCAAAACAAGAATAGCACTTTTTCTCGACAGCTATGATGCCAGCGCCATTGGGCAACAGGCCAATGAAACATCTCAACCTCTGCTATGCGTTGTCCATTATCTTACCCGCATTAGCAAGCAGGACAAAAATGTGCTGCAGGTGGTTTCATAGCTAATCATGTCTCAAGACATTGTTTACTATAATTTGTCACCCAGCAACGATTCAAATGCTGTTTACTGTGAAATGCCTTTAGAATGGTGGCACCACGGTAATGGATATTGTTGAATTGCATTTAGAGATAATTAAAGGGGTGAGTATGCCAATTTGAAACTATACATAGATTCCTGCATACCTGTAAAACAATTATGACGTAATTCCATGTACACAATTAAGTTGTACTGATGTGATGGAGGACGAAAATGAATAGATCTAAATACAACACGCACAGTGGTGTGGTTGCATGTCATATAGCAGCATTACCACGGTTTGTTGTTATGTGACATAGTCAAATTACCACTGTATATGTTGTTATGTGACATAGCAACATTACCACTGTATGTGACATAGTAACATCACCACTGCATACAAAGTTTACATTTGCAATGTTGTATAATACAAGCCAGTTCCCTCTCAAGGCAACATTGACTTTGCCATTATGTACTCCGAAATAAAGACCCACATACATCCAGGTCCACTGTGAAGCCAAGAAACGACTACTCTGCTCCATCTAACGGAACAGCTTACTGTAGTAGGTACTATGTCTTAAAGTTTTCACACAAGCATGCTGCACATTTTATTGTAAAAATGACGACCTGAAATGAATCCATCCAATCCAGTCGATCTTCTACAACGATTGGAATAGGATTATCTTTTTCTTCTATTAATCAGTGAAATGTGTGAGCAGCCAGACAACCATTAGTCAAGCGAGGCTGACTCTGTATGGCTGTTAACAATTGATGCAGTGAATCATATTCTCCATTTATTTAACCCACTAACCCCCCTGCCAGAAATAATCTTGTGCTTGAAATGTGATAAATACAGTAAACTAACACACACCGTAATGCACACTCTACTGTCGGGAGTGGAGGTCCTGTTGCGTAAGCGGCACCCTAATGGCATTCAAACGTGAACCACATTGTGTGAAGTCCAGGTCCAGAACCCACCTTGTACTAGATGTGAGGGGACGATTACATGTTCTACTTGTTGCCATATGGAAGCTGACACTTGGAGCCTTTAGCTTAGGGCTATGTTTTACCACACTAAAACAAAAACAGACACGCTTAAGGCCAGGCCTCGAAAGAACCTTGTTCCCTCATTGGTCCTTTCCGCTCTTCCTGGGAGAGGTAAATGCTCACTTTTTTTTTTTACCACGTTGACAAAGGGACTCCTTCCCCCCCCCCCGCTCTCTGTCTCATCCATTATGTGTTTTAACATAAGTTTCCTGGACGGTAAATGGAAAACGGATGCTCCCTCCATGGAAGGATGAAGACAGTTAGTGGGACGGCTGTGCAGGCCTGATCCCTTCCAGGTTTGGCTGTCTTGGGGTAGTGTTAGAAGCTGTGACCAGAGGAACCATGGTCCAGGGTTCAGATAAACAAACAACACACAGAGGGATGTATTATGATTGCTGAACACAGGGCTTGTTTGTTAGGGCACAGTTTAGGCAGAGGCACTTGGCTAGGAGGAGGTGTGTTGTTGTTTATGGCAAAACTGGAGACGCAACAGCCATTTCTTCCCTTCTTTTTCTGGCATGTTCTCTGGACTGTTTTCAGGGTTGAGTCACAGACCGCAAGCCTTGGCCCAGACAAATCAAGAGACACAAGATGATTCTAGGGGGAATTTGGAATAGTCATTTCTAAAAGTGTGCCACTTCTCAGAAAGATCCTTCAAGAAAAAAAAGAACGAGAATGTGCTTGGCATGACACCCTCCCTTGTTGTCTGTAAGTTCTGCTTTATTTTTTCATATCGATTTATATTTACTCTGATACCAATCAGGACATTTACCAAGGTCAACACTCTATAGCCTGCTCATTTTGTCTCACCACACACTGCCTATCACAATGGAGGTGAGGAATGATGAAACTATCCAATTAGAGAACGGGGGATGGTTAGTGGGCCATGTTGGTACAAGAGCCAAGTTGGGAATATGGCCAGGAAACTGGGGTAAGACCCCCTACTCTTGCGATGAGTGTTGTGGGATCTTTAGTGACCACAGGGAGTCAGGACCTCGGTTTAACGTCTCATCCGAAAGACTTTGCTCTTCGACAGGACATATTCCCCGTCTCTGTCCTGGCCCTGGGGCCTTGTGGATATTACATAGGCCAGAGGGATGAGCACCCCCTTCTGGCCCTCCAAAACCTCTACAAGCACCAACTTGTCTCCCAGCCAAGGATGGCCCAGGACCAGTCCTGCTTAGCCTCCAGAGAAGTCAGTATTGCTAGGCAGGTAGCCATGATGCTGGCTAAAGGCAGTGTTCAATGAGGTGAGGTAACCCATAACAACGTAGCTCCCTTTGGATGTTCTATATACATATTACTGTTGATGAAGGAAATTATCAGAACAATTGTAAAGTACAATATTGACACTGGAAGAACATAACCTGCATAAATGGGGCTACATATCTTAATCCTTTTTTCTTCTGACAATATGTCAACCTCTACCATAGTCCACGTGCAATTCACTATCTCAATATAAACATAACTGCAAAAACATTGGAAACTATAAACAGGATAAGATCATTGAATATAATGGTCTCGGGGGCCTATTAAAGTCCTTGACTTCACTAGCCATGGCTTTTGTGATCCACAGAGATATTGGTGGAGCAATAACCCCATAGTGTTCCTCTTCTATGTGCCTTGTGTCTGCCACATATGGTATCTATTGAAGGACAATCACATGAGATAATGGCCACACTGGGCTCAGTCTTCTAACAGTCCTATTGTTGGAAGACTGTGTCTTCTCACAGTCCTTGCAGATTGTTAGGATCTACAGGGAATTGTTGTCAGGGGAGGGGGGTGGGGAGAGAGAGGTTATATCAATAACATGGGGATTCAAATACGATCGAGAAGAGAAACGGGAAAACAGAGAAGGAGCAGAGAAGGAAAGTCAGGCAAATATCAGTAAAATAAAATAATTGTTTAAGAGTCCCATCACTTGATGCATGGCTCAACTAATATTTCTAGGTCTACATCATACACCTCCCACCTCTCCAAAATGCCTTTTTCCAGAACACCCCTGCCAGCTACTGTTCCACATACTGCCACCTCCAGCAGCCACTAAACGCAGCGGGCATCACCATGAGTCACAGTCTTGTTTTATGGAGCCACGGGTGCCACTTTTAATAGCCGAGGGCACTTTGTCATATGCTTAAAACCACCAAGATGGCAGTGAGCCTGCAGAGCATAGTGTACATGTGCAATAACCATAATGGAGAACTGGGGAGATCGAAAGACGTAGTAGCTACAAGCAATTCCATCAGGAGTCACAGACTTGCTTTAACTTTTGTTGTTTTAATTACCAATAATGGACATCCTACACAATTAGTAACCCTCTGGGTTAGTAATTGAAAACTAATTGTTTTCCCCCCCAACATCAACTCATAAAAGCCTAGTAGCAAGGGCCACAAGCATGTTTAACCACCGTCTAGCCTGGTGGACGAATGATTGAGAGCGACACCTGGCAGGCTTCTAGAGGAGAGGCCTCTTGTTTTTCCTTATGAGCAGTCTCAACAACTACAACTCATTTGTGTGTTGTAAATGCAAAGTTGGTGGTTTTGGCATCTGTGCCCCCCTGCCAAGAGGACCGCTAGTAACACGGTTTTGGTCCGTGGGGGCTCATACTTGAAGAGCAGGGAGCGAGCAGGGAGCGAGCAGGGGCCACCCGCATAACTAGACTAAGACACATCCGATGCACATAGTTGCAATGGATTAAAGTTAAATACTGGTGCTGGTACAGTCTTAAAAGACATGTTTTTTGTTTCAGTTCCACTTTCACAATCTTTGAGGATTCCTATTATTGTACAAAATAATTCAAAGTTCACCCTATTATTTATCATCAATGGTACCCCAAATAGTCTCTCCACAGAGCAAAACCCCCAGCCTCATAAAATAAGCCCTAAACAAAAGCAGTGTTTTGGTTCGGTCACATCAAAGGATGAGCCTTTTGCTGCCGTCGTTGCGTCTTCCCAGCTCCCCTTGTATCGCTCACATCAAAGACAACCAGGCAGGCGAGAGACGGACGGCTCCCGTCTCCCACCCAGGTTTCCAGCCGGTCCTGGACCCAGCCTGTCAGCCCGCCAGCTGAGGTTGCTGGCAAGCCAGACCAGCGCTTTTTGTCCGGGAGCCATGTGTCGCGCTGTAGCCCTTCTGCGGCTTCAACTACCCATGCCACTGCTGGATGAGAAGCCTAGTCTTAACCAAAGGAGTGCATTCAAGAGATGAATAGAGATAAATGTTTTCAGCAAACCACAACAACAACAAAAAAAGACTCCAAACACCGTCCATTAGTAAATGATATTAGTAGAAGAAAAGCCCGGCTCAATGTTGCTATGCATGGCGGTTAGCAAAGCAACCATAAACTGTTCATTAAATTAATAAGAACCATGCTGTGGTCAAGGCAATGGGAGCGAGACAAAGTATCCTGATAAAATAGTGGGGAATGACAAGGTTAAGGAAACCCAATTAGATTTCGAGGAAGGAGGAAATCGTATGTAACAATCGCAGTGGTGCGTAGCCTCACGCATTTCCCTGCCTTTGACTCCTTAAACCTGAACATGTGGGATGAGATGTCTGAAGGGGCCGACTGATTAGACACACAGGAGTGTACGGTTTTGTTGCGGTGTGCCGGATCCACCATGGAGGGGTTGACAAGCTCTACATGATAATTGGCTCTGCTGTATCGATTCCGACGTGTTCACCACTTCTGCCGTTTTTGGAACAATGCTTACAATACGTTATCATTATCATCTGGAGACAGACAATTCATGTGGCTGGTCGCACTGCTTTAGAGTCATCCCGGTAACCCATCTTTAACGAGCATTTATTCAGTCCCACATGGAAGGCATCAGAACGAGCTTTGAAAAGCAGTCGTGCCCCTGCCTCATAAGAATGCAGCATTGTATTTCGTATTATAAATACCATGGACAATTTTAGGTCTTGGAAGTCTTTTTTTTAAATTTTATATTGTGTATAGTATTGATCACACAACATCTTTTATTTTTTAAGAGATGAAAGGGAGTTGGTTTCTGGTTTCTTGTTTCCAGTCGACTGCCCAACATACCAGGTCAATGTATTTAGTTTTTGGTTTGGCTAATAGGATTTATTCCTTGCAGAGATACACACAACAAAGTCCTCTACTTGCATATTCTTATGCAGAACATGTAACATACTAAGGAATACAATAAGATATTCCAAGCGGTTTTCCATGACGAGTCTGCTTAGAGGCCATTCAGTCCCGACCTAAACATTTAAAATGTAT
>JAOPJO010000139.1:10269929-10282029 GCA_027123675.1 Molva macrophthalma | reverse complement strand
TGTGTGTGTGTGTGTGTGTGTGTGTGTGTGTGTGTGTGTGTGTGTGTGTGTGTGTGTGTGTGTGCGTGCATGTGTGCATGTGTGCATGTGTGCGGGGGGTGGGGGACAAAGCAGTATTTTGTAGGAAGGAGAAGCCAGTCTTGTATGTATGTTTGAGGGAGCAGCTGAAAAGGGGGTCGGTGAGGAAGGACAGAGGGACAAATCCTCACGTGTCCAAGACTTGAACTCTGGGAGAGCAGGACGCATGAACAACACACAGACCGTCTGATTAAAAACAAAACTCTGTGCTAGATCTAGGATCGAGGATAAGAAACACAGTGGAGTGCAGAAGTGGAAAGGATCCAAAGTGGAAAGGATCCAATGTGGAATGAAAAGCGGTCACTCTCGATCACTGGGTTGGTGGAAGTGACATATGCCTGAGTGGTGCGGTAAACAGAAATTGGTTTAGCCTGACACTAGGGGAGGCTGCCAGGCAAATTAGTCCAATGTCTAAGGACTAGTAAGGGAGAGAGAGGGAGCATCAGTCCCATGTCTACAGACTAGTAAGGGAGAATCAGTGCCATGTCTACAGACTAGTAAGGGATAATCAGTCACATGTATACAGACTAGTAAGGGAGAGAGAGGGAGCATCAGCCCCAGGTCTACAGAGTTGTCAGGGAGAGACAGGGAGCATCAGTCCCAGGTATACAGAGTTTTCAGGGATAGAGAGGGAGCATCAGTCCCAGGTGTACAGAGTTTTCAGGGAGAGAGAGGGAGTATCAGTCCCAGGTGTACAGAGATGTCACAGACGACTGGACCTCCATTTGATACTTCAAGCTGCATTCACGATTGAAAAGACAATATATTGTTTCATTGTTTCTTTTTTTTAATTGAAGGTTGCGATAATGCCTGCAGAATACTTTTGTCTTTTTCGACTAAAAATCCTTGCTGAGCAGTACCATGCATATGGACCTAAACACACAGGTTCGCTAGTTAATTTAATTCAACCCACTGTCTCTCCCTGTCTCTCTCTCTCTCTCTCAGCACCTCCGTCAATGGCAGCTTCTGGTCCCACTGTCAGGCGCAGCAGAGCGGAGGGGGAGGATTGATCTGGGAGACACCCAGATCAACACTGAGGGTCCATATTTGCATCCATCTCAGAGACTTGATTATGCAACCATGAAATGTGCTTTCGTTTAGCCAACACTTTAGCTCTCCTCACCGCCGGACCAGAAACGATGCAAAAATGGCAGCGGGTTTGGAAGCAAAAGTACATCTGTCACACACATCCTCCTCATAAAGAAATCCCCTTGTGTGTATGTGTATGTGTGTGCGTGTGTATTTTTATACCACTCACAACTGTAACCCGCCACATCAACCCCCCCGCCCCACCGTATGATAGTATAGCGCTGCATAGCATGCCGTGCCGGGCTTTGCGTGTAGACACGAAAATATGTGATTAATAAGGGTAGTGCCACAAGAGAGAACTTGATGTGCAATCGTAAAAAAAAAAATCTAAATCTAAGTACCTGACAGAAATCTCTGTATCTCTGTGTTGGCATAACTAGACAGGCCCAGTCTGCCTGCCACTTAGCCATTGGAGCTAGACATCCCCTTTTCTCTCCTTCACAGACAACCTGCACATATCAAAGACTGAGTTTCTTGTTAAAAAAAGGAGGAAGCAGTTTTTCGAGGATGAAGGGACAGATCGAGAGATGGTATGGCATGTCCATTCTGCTGTTGGCTTGCAGCCTCTCTTGTTCCACGATTTTCACTTGCAAGCGTGTTCCCATCGATAAACAGACCTTCTCAAAATAGAAACTTGAGCAGCGCTTCCATCGGCCTCGGCGGAGATGGATACAGCACATGGCGTCTTTAATGGCTTCCAATAAAGAGACACGTTTTACTGCGGACCTGTGGCTATTTGTGAGTGGATATGATGTGGTTTAAAGAGCCTTTTCTTGAATAAAAAAAAATGATGAGCTCTGCTTTGTAGCAGACATTGTAGCAGACACACAATGCACGATTTGAACTGTATCGATAAGAGTCAAAATGGAGGGGAGAAACTCCAGACGAATCTCTTAAAATGGCCGTCCTCCCTAAAGAGCAGCAGTTTCTCTAGGCATGTGGGGAAGAGCGCCGGGCAGCGGGTCACGGAGCTGTAGCTCACACACGGCTCCTGCATGCGGTGCATGTATCCCTGCATGTGTACCGTTCAGTGTGTTAAAGCGCGAGTGTCTCAGATCTCTGGGGAGCCATTGCGTTCAGTGAGGGGATTGTACGGGAGAGGAGGAGGAGGAGGAGGAGGAGGAGGAGGAGGAGGAAACGGTGTGTGGCTGGGTGGTCGGGCTCAGCCGTAATGTGGTTCCTGAACGCGCGGCGGGAATAGTCCCGGTGACTGGCTGACCTCCTCCAGTGTATACAGTGGGCCCGGCATCCGCACATGTGTCGGCGAGCCTGTTTAGACAGCTTCATTAAGACTGGGAGAAGTAGCAAAACAACAGCCCTGGATCCTGTGCCCGAAAGAGGGGGGCTCAGCCGATATTTCAAGCCCTGGTTTGAGGTGTGTGTGTGTGTGTGTGTTCTATGGAGGGTATCTTGCTATAAGCGAGTGCATGAATACGTGTGTGTGCGTGTGTTTTGGTTTACTGTAGTGCATTTGAAAGGGTGGTCGGGTTGAGTGTGGGGGGTGACGGACGCCTGTAAGTTCCACAACGTTCTTTTAACATGACATTCTAAATGGCGTGGAACCATAAATCATCTGGCCCTTGCTTTTGACCAAAAAAAAAAAAAAAAACACCTGCCATTGCAACTGTCAGAGCCTGAATGGCAGTGGTTACGGTATAAATCACGGCGGGCTGCAATTCCCAATATCGGAGGAATGATTACACTGAGCATCTGTCAGTGAAAGGTATTTTAATGACTGCTGCTGCGCTTTTTTGAGGCCCCGGCGTGACTGTTCCACTGTTGCGCTGCCTGCCGTTAAAGTGTCTCCTGAGCAACGCAGCGGTTCGCTCGCTTGTTGCGAGCGGCTTGTCGTCTCGAGTTTGCGTTGGGGCTCTTAAGGAAATCCAGTGGTCCCGTATTTCTCTACTCCATGTCTCACTCCCCCCTCCCTCCCGCTCTGCAGATCCTGCAGCCCTTGATTTCTTCTATAGTTTTAATCAGAAACAGAGCCGGAGGAGAGAAGCTAGGGCCCCGTCCAGAACTCTCCATGGTGTTTATGGGCACAGCGCCATCTTGGTTATCTTCCCCAATCCGATGGACAACCTGTAATTTGGTTTCCCCCTTAACCGAATAAAAACAAAACAAATCAAAACACCTATTTACACTGAATGTTCCAACATCACGGTGGTATCTGGTCCGTTTGCAACTCAGTGTCACATGGGTCTAACCACAAAGCACAATGAGAGTGAGAAAGAAAGAGAGCGAGAGAGAATGCCCACGAGAGCGAGCCGGACAGATGGGGAGAGAGAGCGAGAGCGAGAGAGAGAGAGAGAGAGAGAGAGCCTGAAAGATTCTGTTCTGATAGTCGTTTGTACAAATTCAGAGCTCGTCTGTCTGAGGAAATATGAAAACAGAATTTGATCTTCCTAAGCTAGCTGGGTCATTCTCCTCTAATTCACAGCATCCCTCTTCTCACAGGCGTCTCATCTATGGCAGATGCTTCTAGTTTTCCATGTAATGAAAGGTGAACACAGAACCATCAGGCGGGTTGCGCAACGGCAGGCCTTCAACGTGATGCGAGGACGAGCCAACTGAACTGGCCCTCGCCAGAGTTCCTTTCTCTCTCTCTTTCCCCGTTCTCTCTCTCTCTCTCTCTCTCCAGAGCCGTGAAACACTTTTATATTTGTCCTTGAATGATAAATAGTGAAAAGGCATACAGGAGATCCGAAGCACTTGTGTAGAGCCGCACGTTTCGTTTCGTATGTCTAAATGCTGACCTTCATAGGAGTGGCTGAGTCTACGTCTGCACACCGAAGGCTTGATCTTTGGACGGCCTGCTGTGTGACCTGGTGAGGAGGGAATGGCCGCGGGGCAGGGGTCGGTGTGAAGGGCCAGCGTCCGACCCGGCCCGTCCACATGGACCACATTAGGAGACGTGAAAGCCCATGCAGAGACTCATAACAATAACCCTGCTGCCTTTTCCCTTTGAGCCTCGCAAGGTTCCACTCTTCTTATCCAGGCCTCCCATGGTTTGCCTGGCACTAACACGAGTACTTCCACACCGCTCTCCCTTTATACTTGATCCAGGCGGTAATGTGTAAATCCCTTCTCATATATATATATATATATATATCCCCACCACCCACCATTCTTCTTCAAACTGTCGTGAATAGAAAGAAAAATTGATGAAAAGAAAAGGGAAAGAAGAAAATGGATTGGCATTGATATGTGGGGTAAACCATGGGGCTGTCCAGCATTTCGCTTTTAATAGCCAGGCTCTGGTCTCAATCACACGGAAGACATCTGGATCGCATCTCACTGCCCCCCCCCCCCGCCCCCCCATACACACACACACCCATGCAATCAGACACAGCAGGACAAGGTTCTCCCCAGGACAAAATGTGGGCGCAATGTGTCTTTAGGAGCCCGTCGATTTCAGAGAATGTGTCAGGGAGGAGAATGCTTCTAACTCGAAATACTGATGAGCTTATGTCAGGCAGAGCATCGACTGGGCAAGTCATGCTCTCCACAAAATCGGAAAGATAAAAAAAAGAAAAACGGATGCCCAAGGGCCCGAGGGCAACACAGTTGACTGGTGTTGCCACAGTTTTAGTTTGGCTGAAAGGATGGTTGTTATCAAAGTGATTAGGATTATCTTAATTTTGGGCTACACAGGGACGGGGATGGCTAAATCTGCATTTCCCTTGCTAGTATGGTGGGGGCCATTTCGGAGAGCTTCACACCACACTGATAGATATACCGTTTCTGGTAATGGTAATGGACATTGTATTCCTTCATTATATTTTCATTTCTGGCTTCTAGGACATGCAAAAGTGGAAGATTGTTGAGAAGCGCTCTTCTGAAATGTTTGTCTCTCCAAAAGTTCTGACTATTATCTAGAAGTTAAAGTACAGGGTGGGGACCCTTGTTACAGAGTCTATTCTGGTTGTGATCCTCAAGCACGTCGCGCCAGCCACACTGAATGCTAGGGCCCTTAACCACATCGCAGGAGCCCCGGGCGAACAGGAGAAGCTTCCTGAAGACCTTTACATTTACCCGGACCAAAAGATCCCCTAAAATGTAGATTTGGTTTTCATTTGAGTATGCGCACACATGAACGATAGGCTGTCGGCTTATTCTGCCACCCTTTGAGGTAGCGTTCCTGTATCGCCTAACTCATCATCATTGGCTGCCTCTTTCCGACACTTTAAACGCCAGTTTTTGTACACGTTCCCAGTTGAGACTGGTTGCTTTCCGTCTTCCCACACATCATTTGGCTGTGTGTCTACTTACTCACAAGGCCTCACGACTCATAAACTCTCGGGGGCGGGGGGGGGGGGAGAGAGGAAGAGCCCGGGAGGCAAGGGGTCATCTGGGCGTAGGGGGCTGCTCAGCGATCGAGTCGGGTCCGGGTTCACAGAACGCCCTTCTGTCCCGACACCCACGTACGCCCAGCAGGTTTATTGTGTCTGACAGTGTGAAGGTAAATATCCTGCACTGTGGGCCTGGGAATCCCAACGGTGTAGAGACACCTTTGCACCACGGGGCAATGATATACCACACGACCCCCAGTCGCCCCCTCCCCCCCCCGCCGAATCACACTCAACACCTGCTGTCCCGACTCAAAAAAAAATGAGAGTTGGGTGACTTGACTGCGATGACATCTGATTCCGATCGCATAGCACATCAATGCTCCTGTGTGCCTGCACGCGCACAACATGTGCACACACACACACACACACACACACACGCACATAAATATGAACCTAAGCATTATTTGTCTCATAATGCTTAGCAGATGTCGGATAGGGAGTCGTGTGCTTGTTTACATGTCTCCATCTCATGTACTCAACATGCACGTGTGCTGCGGCAGAATAAAGCGAAGGGTGACAACGTTTGTTCTCAACTTGTTCACTATTTAAAGACTGCCGCTAGGTTATTCTAGTTTGCGGGGCTGCGTAGTAGTCTGCGTAGAGAGCTAACATGTTGAGACGCACAAAGTGCAGCTCCGGAGAGACTTATTTAGTCCGGAGCCCCGTTATTATGACTGTTATTAACGTGGCTGGCCGTGTGGTCTGGAACTCCTCTCCTTCCATGCCCTTAATTCACTATAATGAGCCGGCTCTGGGTTTCAAAGGCCTACCTCGCCTCCGCAGCCGACAAGACAACAGACAGCCTTACGCACCGCAGAATGTGTCCAAGCACCAAGTGCTTGAAACTAAAATAATGCATGATGTAGTTTTTAATTGCCAGCCTGCAATAAATGCCTAAGAAAAAATAAAATCGAAAAAAGGCACTGATCTGCTTGTCTCCAGATATTCTATTGAACAGACGTACTCAATATTGACAATAAGAAAATAAGGCTGGTGTGGTGTATCAAAGGGCTGCTCTGTTACCGACGTAAATAGGGGATAGGCTTTGCATACTTTAAAGGCAAGTCATTTGAACAGGCTGTGTGCGGACAAGAATTATCGCGCTGCGACTGTGAAAGCATCGCGTGGCAAAATGTAATCCAGACCCGGTGCATCTTTCACCTTAATACTTCTCTCCATCTTCTTCCAAGAGCATTGAACCTGCCCCTACTAATCACTTTAAAAAAAAATGACACACATAACCAGCAGTAACAACCCTGATTATACCAATTTCCCCATCATTCTCCCACCTCTCTCCCTAACAGAAAGTGGTGTCATCATGCATGGAATGCCTAAATGCTCTCGTTGCTGCATTCCTGACGGTATCTGCGTGTCACAAAACGTGCAATTATTCACGATGCAGTATCGTCGAGCGAGAGTTTTTACCTCGGCTCAATGCGCGGTAACAGGTAACCATAGCCACATCCAAATAACAATTTCATTTCTGCGGCGCGATGAGGTAACTGGAGGCGCTGGCGCGACTCCACCACAGGGCACTCTTCTTTCAGTAGCCTCACGTGAGAATTTTGCTTTGTCATTACCTGCCACTTTGCAGCTTGAACATTTCTCGTAAATTGAGATCGTAAATAATTCAGCAATCATAGAAAATCTAATAAAATCGTTCATCCAAATTCCGCGAGGTACAAAACAAGATTTGACGGTAGCCCAGAGGTGCTATAAACACACGGATATTTCGAAAGCCTCACACAATGCGCTGCCTTATGAGACACAACCGCCATATCGACATATGTACGAACTGATTAAAAGGGGGAAGTTCTTACAACTTCAGCTTGGAGTGCTCCCCGTTTCAAGCAGATATGGTGAAAACTACCCCTTTTAAAGGCTGAATTGTGTTTTTACTGTTTTGAAATTGATTGTTGAGTGGCTTGGCCAAAAGGTATTGGTTCGATCCCTAATGTCCACAACCTTACCTGTGGGCATCCTTGATCAAGACAACCAGCCCATACCTTCTCCTTAATGATATGCCTCTGTATTTTCTATGCTTTCGATAAAGGATCCTGTTAAATTACTAAATATTAAGTAGCCTGAGGGTACAACTTGATAAAAATGGATCTATTGATTATGTATAGTCATAATTGTTTAGCTGGAATCCAGACAACAGATGTTTCACACTCCTTCTCCAAAGGCCTCTCGAGCTGAAGTCTACCCTGCTGTCAAAACCTTTTAAAGGATTGACCAAGCTGAGCATCAGCAGACATTTTTGATGCACTCAAAAAACAACAGGATATACAATTCTGCATGATGTTTATTGGTAGAGACAGCTACGATTACTTTGGAACGCATTATTGATGACAATCACATCTTGTTTCAACTGAAAATTGAATGTCATGCCAAGATACTTGGATATCTTGGCATGTCAAGTAACATGTTTTAATTCAACCCATCTATAAAGGGTTAAATGGTTTCAATGTGATTTCAATGTGCATTAACATTGCAATAATCAAGTGGGGGGAAAACAGATTGATTCTTAGTAGGTCTCCGGCATGAAGGCTAAATTCTATTATGCATCTAAACAATGTTACATTTATCATTTTAGGTATAGTTGGAGACAAATACTATCCCAAAAAAAGTTCTAAACTTATACTGATGTTCTTCTGTAGCTTGTATACATTCGGTAAAGATATGTCTCAAAACCGAAAAAAAATCTGGAAATCCACCAATAAAATGTTCCAGAGAAAAAGATTCCTATACCAGACCACTCATGCACACATACCAGGCTTGTGCACACTGAACAAGGCCACAAACGATCCGACGGCTGGAGAGAGCCAAGGCTGTATCATAAGGAATGTAGAACTACAACTGGTTCACAAGCCAAGGAAATACTTTTGCAGATTTCATTGTTCTTCAGGATTTGAATAAAACAAAAGCTATATTCACTCATATACTTGAAATAGATTTGAATAGGCTGATTGGAAACCTGCTCAAAAAGACACGGCAACATACACGCACACAAGCAAATGCGCACACATCTATATTAGAACCTTATAGATTGATGATTGAGTTGGTAATTGCGTTTCAGCAATTCAATCCACTTACTCTCTCTCCTTCTCCGTCAGCCTGTCGGTGATGGTGTCCTTGATGGAGGACCGGGAACCCTTGTGGATAACTGGATACCTTAAAGGGATCTGGAGGAAGCAGGACACCATCAGGACCAGGTGCGCTGTGTAACCAAGGGCCACTGCCACGCTCCCGTCATCCTTTGCTGTGGTGAGAAAAATGGAGGTTCCAGCTGTTTAAAACGTTAATCATGGAGCTTGGCATCCGAGAATATGGATCAGAGGCGCAATGCTTGTTATTGAACTAATAAAAAAAAATAATCATACACGCAAAACAGATCCACAATCTGATATTTCATCCAAGATCAAACATCTTCAAAGCATACAGTCGATACCATTCTGTCTGCTGATGTGTTGGGGATGGGCATTCATTATATGAAAAAATAAACTGTTGGAACAAAATCCATGTCCACATCTTGTGAATCCAAACAACATTATATACAGAAAGGGCTGAATCAAGCAGAAGACTATTTTGGAAGTATTCACAAAAAGAAAGGCTGTTGTATTTATGTGGTAAAGTATGGTGAGAATCACAAGAAATACAGTTTCGGTGGCAAGACAAGTCTACAGCCAAGAACATCTTGTATACAAATTCCACACTAAATCTAACAAAATTGGACAAGAGAAAGATGGCTCGACAGGGCAGGATATGGAGAACACCATACAAAACCAATCGGAGTGTTCGTTAAAGGTAAAAAATTGCTTCAAACAGCTCACAAGTAGTTCTACACCACAACAATGCCCAACCACCTGAGGCAGGCTTGAATTGCTCTGTTTTCGTCGGTTTTGAAAGAGTCGAGAACCACTATACTGAATACAACAGTACTTGGCACACAGGGCTTGTTGTTATCTACATAAAAGAGATTAACAAGAGGCTTTTTTTTTCGTTGCATTTTTGTTGTCACATTTTTGCAAACATGGCACACATGGCAATTGTGGTACGCCGTTTTCTCACCGCCAACGTACAAGAATGTCAGGTCAGCTGAAGGACAAAGAAATTGATGCTAGACCTTGGAGTGCAAACTTTGACGGACAATTATGTTAAAGCGACAGGTAGAGCTTAGTGTTTGAAAAGGATTATGATAAAGAAAAAAAAAAAAAAAAAACTTTCTCCCCCTGGTGAGAAAACCACTTCCATTGACCCTGACCCCTCCTGATAATGTGGAACATCCCCCCCTGCAGGCTTAAGATGTCTCAGACAGACAACCGTCCAGACAGCTCTAGACTTGAACATGCAGACTCTGCAACAGACCCCACACTAAGTGAGAGCAGAGGTCAGCGGAGAGGTCAAGTGCGGGTCAGAGGCCATTCTTTTCTCCCACGTTATCTCCCATTTATCTCTGACATTGGATAACAAACCGCAACGCTCTTTATCAACCACCCTCAAAACCACACATCTCCAGCTTAAAGGGAGAAATGACCAGATGGGAGACGGAAGTTAGGGAGTGAAATGTCTGTTAGGATGTCTTCTCACTGTCTACCCCCGCATGCTTGGTGCTCTACTCACTGCTAGGTGTCCACCTTATCAGGGCTTGGAGGCAGAGGCAGACGCAGGGCTTTGCCAGAGAGGAACAAGCCAACGCTGCAAATACACATCAACTGTCGACGACAGTAGTACGTTGATTTGGGGCAGGCCTGGCGGGTGTTTGAGCTAAAGGGGGGAGGGATGGCGAGAGGGAGGCGATGAAGAGCTCTGTACTTCCTCTCTTTATTAAGGAATTTTAGCAGGTGGGATGTCCAGACAGCAGGGAGCGGAGGAGTGCCGATAGGTTGATCCTGAATTATGGACTCAAGAGTGTCCCCCCCAGCTGTGAGTTGACCCTCCCCAAAGTTCCCAAGGATCCCCAATGTTCCTTCAAAACATTGAATCTCATACAGACAGATCGAGCCGTAATATACACATTTTAAATCTGAATGAAAACAAATAATACATTATTTTTTTTAAATCTCATATTTTCATGGCTCAAATTTGTATTTGTGTATTATGTATTATGCTGTCCTTGCACCCACCGGATAAGTTGGAGTCTAACACTGGGAAAAATAGCTATCGCAAAACAGGAACATGGCTAGTCATGCCTAGTGCCTTGCCTAAGTGTTATAGAACATGGCAGTTGGTCCACTGATCTGCACCATTGATCATCTGTTAATTTGTCGACAGTACAATACTAAAGCCGCGTTTCCACCGCAGGAACTTTACCCCGGAACTAGGAACCTTTGTAGGAACTAAGTGCGTTTCCATCGCAAGAACCAGGGTCTAAATTAAGTTCCGGGGATATTATTTTGTCCCCAAAAACGTCCCTGCTCGATAGGACTTTCCAAAGGTTCAGGAACCTTGGGGGTGGGGCTTGCAGCGCTGAACATTTCTGATGGAAGACTCGCAGCAGTTTATTTCAGCCATTTCAATATCTGCAGCCGCAAACCCAGTCTTTTTGTCTTCTCTTATTGCATCCATAGTGGTTAACGTTCATATAATTATCGCTTTCTGTTATATATGCATTAATCTCGATAGCAGTCAGCGCTACAAGCCAATGTTAACTTGCAATGCGGGACATGAATATAGGTTGCAGCTATGATATGAGGGCTACACATCCTGGTCAGGAAGCCGAAAAACAGTTTGAAGCCATGATGGCACAATCACTCAGTTTAACTGTTCAAGTAAGGTTTTCACCATCAATGCTGCCAATGTTGCTAAATAGAATGTCGTACTTCAGCCAAAAGGCTCCATTTCTAACTCTCTAAATCTATCCACTATGCATTCATCCAAAACCATTAGGCTTATCAAGGTGGTCTTTTATAAAACTCTCGCCACAATGTTCTCTTTGGACAATACAACATCCCCTATGGCCATCCGCATAGCGTTTCTCTGGAGGAGAACACCAAGATTGAGCAGGCCTGCTGATCTTACCCTTGATAACATCTCAAGTCTATGGTTGAATGACCACTTCTTGGAACACCAACATTGTTAAATGGCATCCATTGGTCAATTATGTGAATGAGGAGAATTGGGAGAGCTTAAAGTATTTAGAAGGGGTTTCACAACCTCAGGAACACATTTCATCGTCTCTCTCTGCTGAATTTGGTCTAAAGTACTATTTTTCTTCTTATGTCATACGAAGAGTCAGGGTAACTACATTCTGGAGATGTGGAAAATAAGGGTTCGGGACCTAATTCTCACCACTGTAGCCCCGTCCAAGGGGTTCAAATACACAGGAAGCAATTTTTTGCATTCTTGGATGATGAGGAGCACTTTCAGTGGCCTGATGTAGTTTAAGCTTCCTTCCAAAATGAGGTTAGTAAATTGTTATGCTCAAACCTTTTTCAGTTACTGTTATTCTACCCTATCATGGTACTTAATCTGACCCGAACACACATACAGACACCCAACCAACCACCCCCCGCCCACACACACACACACACACACACACACACACACACACACACACACACACACACACACACACACAC
>JAOPJO010000139.1:10230371-10241108 GCA_027123675.1 Molva macrophthalma | reverse complement strand
CACACACACACACACACACACACACACACACACACACACACACACACACACACACACACACACACACTATATTTACTTTACCTTACACTTACGCAGAAGCTTAGGTAAACATTCCATTAGTCAATCTTTGTTGGAATGACAGGATAAACAGTACAGATTGACTTTGTCTTTACCAAGTAAGCTAGTAAAAAAGGATGCAGACCCTTTTGTAGTGAGATGAGTTGGTCCTCAAGTACATTCTTTCCCAGAACACCATCTTAAACTTCACATGTTTGGATTTTGTAATTACACTATTTGCCCTGCTGCAGATGCCTTATATCCGCATGCTGCATTCCTGCATAAAGTAATACAAGAAGGCTCATGTATGTTTTCGACAACGAAGATCCAGTCGACTTTGTACTGTCAGCACTGAAAAAATATTGGTTTAGAAAGTTACTTACTGAATGTTATACAATTACAGTTTACTTGATGCACTTTTCTGGTGTTCAGTCGTACCAGGCAATGACCATTAGCCTAGGAAACCTATGGAAAACCTATGAAAATCCTCACAATATTTTATAAATGATTGCACAATAAGGCCCCTTATCCCAGCAAACACGATGTAGAAACTGGTGCAAACAGGAGTAAAAGGTAGCACCATTATACGACAGCCTTATAAAAGATATTTTATGGCTACAATCCAAAACTCGTAACATCCCTGCTAAAGGGAGTATGTACACTAGGAGCCACACCAGAACAACCAATGATACTGTTAACGTTGTGAGTTGTTGCTATAAGTCTGGAATAAATATTCATGAAGCAAATGCTTTTTGATTTATTTCCCAATTAATTAACCCTTGACTTCCATAAGTCAAAGGGTTCAAAGACACCATAAAATTATATATAAATAAACTTAGAAAGGTTCGCTCTTTAAGCGTTTTTCTCCATCTAACTGGTCACCTGAGCTCGAGTATACATAATGTTAGGTCCCACTGCTGCAGAATGAACTTAACTCAGTTGCAATTGGCAGTGCATTAAATTCGTAAACCATTACGAGAAACTAGCGTAAACATGGACGTGGAGCGGAAGTAAAGCATGATAGAATAATGTGTCGTTGAGCTTTAGTCTGGGAGAATAACGTTACACATGATACACACATGACAGTACCATAGCGCGACAGTTAGCTAGAGTAGCTAACTAGCCATGTTAGCTACCATAGGCCTGGATTTGTTTTATAATACGTTGTCAATTATCAATGCAACACATTTGAGGTGACATGGAATGGCCTACGTGTGATTGCATAGCGCCCATACAGTACGAAGTTGGGACCATGCACATAACGTTACCTGCTGAGATGTGAGTTCTACATGCAGTGCTCGGGTGGATGAAACTCCGGAGTTAGTGACAGCTGCAGCGGGGATAGCAACATCCCGACCGGTGATGGAGTTCATCCTCCTATCGGCAGCTAGCGAGTTTGCTTCATTCAACAAAATATCCCATCGTTTGCATCTACTACAATCATTCAATGAGTGTCTTATGCTTCAAAGATCCAAAAATGAATGTGCAGACATTGTTGTTTAGAGAGAAAGTAGTGTAGTAGCCTAGCTGTCAGCTAACCAAGCGACAAAAACAAAGTAGCTATTTTGCTAGTTGCTTCGGAGTTCATGTCCGGTTTTTTGGTGGAGGGGCATCTAGGTTTCTGATTGGCTCAAGACAACGTCCGTCACACGAATTCTTTAAAACCGTATGTTGTAATTGGTCCGTTTGGCTGACGGCCGCTTGGAAAAGGAGGGGCATGTATGAATATCTGTCAACGCTGGAAGAAGGAAGTCGCACGGGACAGCGTGACCTGCAGGTGACACACGATACATACTTTGGGTATTGTAGTGTGGATATAATTACGCTGTATTGGTAGTCCTTTAATCAAAGTACAAATAAATATCCACATATCTGATAGAATGTAAACAGAAAGATAGAAATACAGAATAGATATACGTGATATTGTGTAATCGTCCTCTACAAAGTCAGTTACTTGTATCTTAACCTAAATTGTCCTCAAGGAGGCAGCATTCAACCGAGCATGAGTTGTGTGTTGTGAGTATTATTTTCGCCCCCAAAAAAAGCATTTTAAACTTTATTTAAAATCTGAACTTTACTGAGCTTCTCACAAGAGCGCTGAATAATCAGATTTATCAAATATTATCATATACATGTGAATATATCAAAAGACAACACATTTTTGAAAACATAAAAAAGTTTAATTTAAATATTATCAGACAGATTATGCAACCATACAGAAAGGCCTTTCAATGTTTATTGCTTGAGATTATGTTGCACATGGATTAGACACTTGTGTCCACTGCTCTTTAGCAGGACACAAATGGTAAAGTGATGAGAAATTACTTTTCAGATGACACTTTTAGCATTGGTTGCTGATCCGGGGTATGTCATTCACACATACATGCTCATTTTCCCCTCCAAACAAACATTAGTGACACTTTAATACCAACAATAAAAGTTATTGAAAAACTACCAACTGCACAAACCATTCGAAAACTATACCCTGAAATTAGCAAAGGTTACACCTTTCCATCAATAATTCCACTTTCTTTATTACCTGAGATTCCAATCAAGCTTAAAGACCTGAAAGTATGGGAACATTGTGAGTACTGTGTCTTTACACACCAGTCTGAGTCACTCAAAGGACAAGAACGGGATGGAATAAAGAACTGTATTAGGGAAGGTCTTGTATGAAAGGCATTTTTAGAACACGACAAACAAACAAAAACAAACAAACAAAAAAGTGCACAAGTGTTATTATTTGAAGAAAAAGCAATAGGAATCCACGTCAACCTCTTCACAGAATACAATTAATACTTTCTGGCAAATAATCAAAGTATCAAAAATGTATGGCACATTCGCAACATGAATTCAATTGGTTTCTACCTTCACCTACATGTGTGCATTAAGTAGGAACACTATCGGATCTTTGGCTCAATTCGAGTTTGGGTCTATCTGCCCAATAAAAAGAGTGGTGACTCTTTTTGCATTGAGTTTGCATAGAAATTGGATCTCAAGAGGAGAATTATTATATGACTGCATCAGTGAGTAATACAAAAAAACAACATGGCACTTCATGAATGTTTTGAATATGTTAGCTTGTTGCTCTGCCTATAGGTACTCTCCACCTTAACGATTATTGGGCCTGCCAGGACCAAGCGGTCTGCTCCTCATCTCTTCTGACAGTGTAAACAGCATTAAGAAAAGACATCGGAACAATGATGGACCATTAATGGCAGTGCATCATCGGAATTTGTCGTCTTATCAAGTGAAAACAGCAGGAAGACAGCATAGGATTACATTTTCAGGATCACCCAATTCATTATACCAGCACATTTCTTAGGGACAAACTACACTCGCACTGGTCCAGGTCAAGAACGAGTGTCCATTTACAAAAGTAATTGTGTGTGTTTGAGTTTGTGGTCCGGAGAGAATCAGAATAAGGCACATGAGTGTCTGGTGGGGGCAGGTCGGGGTGGTTGTATCCAATGTTAGGAGCCCCGGGGTAACCCTTCTTACAGGATTTGGAGGACATCGCTCTCTTTGAGACCGAAGCGGGTCTTGTACTTGTCAAAAAGGCACTGAAGGGACTTGATGTACATCGCGTGGTACTGATCTACTACATCTGGCGTCGGCTCCTCCACTTTTGGCACTGTAATGGGCTCCCCGACTGGTGAAAACAAAGAACGAAAGTGTTTAAACAGAATTAATCAAAAGTAAAAAGAAAATGTGCATTAGTAAGAGCTAAACATTAATGTGCCCTTGGGAACAGACAGAGTAAATATTGACAGTGTGGATCCTCTGCTGACTGCCTTAAATGGTGTGCTGGTAACTTTCTAATAATGGCCTTTTAAATTGCATTACAGAATGAGTGCACATTTGACAATTTTGGTGGACAGTTTTTCATTTCATTACACATTGACCATTTTTGGTGTACGCATAAAAGCATGGCGGGGAATGGCAGTACCCGGAAACCAACAAATAAACTAAGGATTCAAAATAAGTATCTTAAAAGGGGAATGTCACACTCTGCTATTGACTAGATAATAATACTGCTATTAATAATAATATTATTATTATTATTATTATTAATAATAATAATAATAATAATATATTTTATTTGAAGCGCTTTTCAAGACACACAAAGACTTATGAGGCAGTACTCTTCTATTAGAAAGTAGCCGAGGGTGACTGTAACCTTCAAGTATTGACACTTTAAACTCACCAACGGTAGTGATGGGTTTGCAGTAAGGCACAATGCCCCAGGTGTCTTTCGAGAAGAGGCTACATCCGTGGAATAGACAGGGGGCAAAGCCCACCATCTTCTGCAGCCTCCTCTGCACCAGTCTCCACCAGGAACCTTCCTCAAAGATCACCTGCTTGTAAGCATCATTCTCCCCAAACGAGTACACAGGAACCAGGTCCGACCTGAGGAAAGACCACAGGAGATTACTCAACAAATCTCTTTGCTATACTTGGATAGAGTACCTTTTTTTTTTGATAGATGATTTTGGTTCATACAAATAAAATGTATAAATAAAATTATAAATTAATTTATAAATTATAAATAAAGACTTTATAACTTTTTATAAATGCGAGTACTTCTCAGTATTGTAACTGTAGTGTAAAATCGATTTGAAACTATATAGATTAGATGGAAGGATATGAATATCCATAATATAGTAATATTAATAATATTGTTTTGAAAGGGTACCCTTTTCAGGACATACATAAAAATATATATATGTATGACTTGTCAAGCACCTTTAGAATTAGAAATTCTTTTCATACTTTAGTGGTTTTAGATAACTAAACTTAGTGACCCAAATCCACTACGTGTTGGCTTCTTTTTCTTATGTTGGACTGTGATCCTAGTTGTTATGAATGAACATTCCCAAATCTAAAGCCTCTTTGGAAAAGGCACTACAAGAGAATAAATAACCTGAAAAGGAGCCTGACTCATAATCTAAAGGTGCCCACTGGCCTGCACTGAATGTTGACATATTATGTGAACCAATGGACTTATACTTCTGTTTAAGGGATTTAGTTTGAAGGTCTTTAATAATTGAGCTCGATAACAACATGCACGTTCGAGTCAGGATTATCCTTTAAAAATGTTTTCTCATTATGAAACACATAAGCTTAAAAATGGTTTTCATAATGGGATATTTATTTTATTTTGGGAACAACAATCCTAGGTATTGAGAATTCAGTGCATCACTGGTATTGTTGATAAAAATAAAAATAAATGTTCTTTGCTCTCCATTATATTTTGAGATTATGAGTGCATGCTGTTGCCAGACATACCCTTTCTGGAGAGCTAATCGGACGAAGCCCTTGCGTTTCCTCAAGGTGACAGAGTTTATTCCTGGGGCACAATCCAGAGACTCGGCTGCTCCACCGACTACGATCACCACGGCATTCCCTGTGCCGTTACACGTCAGCAGGTAGTCGATCGAGTTCTTGTTCACTGGGCAGATGCCTGTAGTGGGAAAAAACAACAACACAGATTGTAATTCATTACTGTGCACAATTATCTGCCATCAAAAATTATACGTTTTTATGAGCAGGTAGGTAGGGGTTGGGCATCTTGCCTAAGGATGTTTACAGGTGGACATTGGGGTTTGAACCCAGAGCCTTCCGACTGGGGCTTACCGTTGAGGGCCTTAGCCTCGATGGGGGAGTTATCCTGACCTAATACTTTGGTCACTTATTGTGTCTGGCAGTGATAAAACATTTATGGTGTTTACTCCACCTCCCCGCTTTATCCGATTATTTATATTGTCCCTTTATTACGTCTAGTCTCAACTGGTTCCTAGACGCAGCAAAATAAATACTGGCCTGTGTATGTTAGTCCTTATGTTCTCTTATTGTGACAAACTCCAACCATGTAACACACAAGTTCAAGGAAACCAGCTTTGGCAGAGTGTTGGATACGATCTAGTAGGAATATAACTTCAAAAAGTAGCTGTTCTTTCATAAAAACACACGACAAGTTAGTGCCTCGATATAACCTCAATTGATTATACATGAAAAGATAAAAATATTGCAGCCAAGAAAAACTGAAAAAAAAAATGTAGCAAGCTAAGATAAACAAAAGCCATTCGGCTGCGCAACAGGCCAAAGGTCAACCGTTCTAATGCAGCTGCAGTCAACGTTATCAGAAGTTTTAATTATATCGAAATATCTTATGTACCTCCAGACATTAGGTAATCACGAAGGACTGGGAAACGAAAGTTGCCAGCAAGCGTTGCCAGGGACGGCTTGATCCCTGGGAATTTCTTGGAGAAGCTTGTGGCCTCGGTCCCAAAGTTGCAGAAAGCACCAAAACAAAAGATGCCGTGGGGGTGGTATCCAAAAATGTAGTTCCGGCTGGGCAACAGGTTGTGGGTCTTGATCAGCTGAAAGACGAGGAGGGAAATGGTGGGGGGGGGACACACAATCCGTTAAAATTATTTCCCTGTAGGGTTTGCAATATTTTGGGAACTATCGGTTAATGATTCGGAAACCTGGAACGTTCTTTGGATGTTTGGCCCTGACAAAGTAGTCTTAACAATGCTGTGTGTTCAACCTTCATTTCAATTTACAAATAAAAAAAACCAATAGCTTTGTGAGAACCAGGAGGTCCAAACATCATGTACTGTATATTGTAACAGACAACCAAGCTAAATTAAACACTACCATTAGGAACATAGCTAGTACACACAGCTAGCTCTTGTGTATTCTAGGATCCGTTAACGAGTAGTAGGCAAACAATTTAGTTGCATAACCACATTAGCTGAGGAGATTACATCCCAGATCTTCACAGAGGCGGTAGAGGGGGGACTTGGCAAATAGAAAACTACACTGGAACATATGCCATGACCGGAGAAAGAAGAACAGGACACGGACAGCATAACAAGGGTTTTGCAGCAGGGTCAATTACTAATATATTAATTTCAGCATAAATATCTTTAAAAAAATTCAGCAACTCCATACTATTATTCTAAACATTCCAAAACCCTTTGAACCCCATGGACATTTTAAACACTACAAAATGTATAGAAAACCAGATAGGGTTATTAACATAACCTTTCAACAACAGCAGTAGTTGATATAGAAGGCCTAGCACAAGTTAAGAGAATGATCTTATCAACGCACTCCAAGTTTAAAACACAGCCAAGTAGCACCAATGATTAAAGTGCAGGACACTGTGGTGAGCAAGGTTCAAGGTTCCTCCAGGGATCACATCTCACTTAGTCATCAATTGGGCAACAGAACACATAAAGAGCCATCAATGTGTTCACTGTAATTTAAATACTGTATGGAATGGGGAGGGAATGTAGTGTCCAACGATGTGTCTGATGAAGAACAAAATCCAACCATTGTGCAAAATAGGAGTATGGCATTTGTTGTTTTTTTATTCATGATTCTACTTGTTGGTGTTGGGTATAGTAATGGCGACAGGTTGAGTCAAGCTTTTGTTTGACTAAGAATTGACCGAGATTTACAAATCACCTGAAATGTCCTGGCAACCTTGACTTGTGCCTCTGTCATTTTATTTTAAATAAACAACAGTTGGGATTTGAGCCCTATTCAAAAAATAACTATGCTGTCCCCATTCCAATAGACACGCTGTCTGTGAGACTGTGATAATGCTTCTTTGCACAGGTCGATTTGTTCTTCTACCCCAACTCAAGGTACAGAGGACAGGAAAAGAGGACAAAACACCAGCTCAGCACTGCTCTTCTTGCCTATCAGGCAGGACAAAGTCTAGAACTCCCCATCAACGTCAAGCGGCCCTAATCAACTAGGAGCCAGGGACCGCATGGAACCTACAGCTGATATACAATCCACCACTTGATTAGCTGTTGAATCATTCATATCACGCCTGGGCGCCACACATAATTGATCCATCTTCCATCATAAAAACCAATAGACCTTAGATATAGTTAGCGTTAGAACAGGTCCATGTATAACGTTTACACGATTTACCTATGGGTCATGTTCAGGACGGAATTTTGGCATATTTGAGTAGTCTCTTTCTTGCAACCAGTTTCATTTTGTTGCATAATTGGGGTAGGTATATATTTGATTAATTTCACAAAAAACTAAAATGTTTGGAATCATAGATTAAAGGTGTGCTTCATCAATACACTTAAAATCTATTTTACTTTGATTGGGTGCGCATCTGAACTTACCCTGACTGGAAAGTAGTCTCTGAAATAGGACCACACAGTCCAGTTTCTGACCCAGGAAGACCTCCTGCCACCTGAATAGATGAATAAAGTTAATGACTTTGATTATGTTTGAATGTCCTCTGTTATATTAAGTCTTATAAAAGCATAAGTCTTATTAAAGTGACACGAATAGTAAAATGCACACAATAGACAAATTTGCAAGTTTATATTCTGAGTCTGGCATATGCAGATACCAGAACCATACAGAATCCTAAAAATAATGTAATCATATTATTGTTTTTATGACCTGCATATGCACTGAAATAAATAATTTCTTACAATAACTTAATAGACTCATATACTACCTTAAATATCTCAAATCATTTTAGAAAGCATTACCATATACTTGCATTTGTAGGAAAGAAAATAGTGTAGTAAGTCGTACAGATTTCATTTTTCTTCAAATTAACTGTTATGAATGAACTGTTATGAACCAGTATCTAAAAAGGCCGGATAGACGACTTCCTCCATGAGGTTTTAAACCAAAAAATCCTAATTAAAGGGTTTCGACAAAAAGCTGCCTCAACAGTGATGTCATATTTACAGTCACATGGCCGAGGTGCGAAAAGCGTGTTCAGATGGCAGGCCGTCAACGCATCAACGGCAGTGGGTATGGTTTAAGTGATCAACGTCATCTGTCAAGACAACCAAGGTGTTTTACCTTGCTTCGGGGTGTTCCAGTCTAAGATGAGCCAGGCGGTGTACATGGCAGCGATGAGCCAGCAGTCTGTGCAGAACATGTAGATCAAGAGCACTGTGGCCGAAGCACCTGAAGAGAGAAGGACTCAACTAATAATGTATAGGCACCATTTAAGTCTGGTTTGATTAATATAAACTAATACATGCCTAATACACTAATACAAATAAAATAAAAAAGGGAGCTGACGATGAGTTCCAGAGGTTGAGGATGAATTCCTTTCATACGGCGCGTTATCCGCCCTACCTGTCAGCGCTGGCTGCTTCCCGTACAGCCGGAGAGGCTCGTCAGATAACGATCACCAAAGACGGAGACGCGCCTCCCAACGGACGGCCGAGTGGCTTGTTTCTTTCAAGGCTGCGGACTGACAGTCCCGAGACTCCCTCTAATTGAACGTGATAGATTCAGTCATTAAGTTAATTGGCAGCTGGTTTTGATCAAGCCCTGTCAGGCTGGCTCGCTGAGGGAGCTTTTAATGTCACAGATTCAGTGGTCATTGGCGAAATATGTATTTTTGTCATATGTTGAATACAAGGGTTACATACTTTCTAGTATGATTTTGTCCTGAATTCGACGCAAAGTTGAAATGAATGTTAAATGAAAAATGAGAAAATAGATCCTATAATATGATGTGCAATTGAGGAATCTCATTTCCTAGATCAGGCGCTGCTGTTTCGCCCAGTAAAAGATCAATCGGGCCCCCGTCCGAGAGGGCCACTGGCCTCGGGAGTGCAAACCCCAAAGATCTTCCTCAAACAGGGTTGACCTGTCGTAAAAAATCGCCAATAACATGTGTTTCAAATTGCCCATTGGTTATAGATCAGTTTACGAGGCGGACTGCTTACCATTCCGGTGGCACTTCCCCTTGCGTTGATGAAGCACCAGGGAGCTGTGGGTCAATTAGTTTGCCACCACAGAAAGGCCTTCAGACAGCCAATTAAGCAGTGGGCTGGAAGTCCTGAAGTCCTGGAGTCAGGATCCACACTCCGCCCGTTTCCACCAAACAGGGAGCTCTGTGGATGCAGAGTTCCCCGAGGACCTTGTGGCATGTCCGTATACAGTCAATATTGTGTGTATATATATATATATATATATATAGTTTACTCCTCAGGCAGTAACAAGCTGGAACTGGATCGATAATGATATTTCTAACTGGAGAAAAAAACACACCTGATTCTACATCAGATTCATTCGCGAATTGAGAAATTCATTGTAAACTTGTACATAAATTATATATTGAAATTCTGTATTGGAAAAATGTAATTGTTTAGATCATTTATATATAATTATATATATACAAATAAATGTCTATATATAGTTTTCTATATATATCATTTTTTATTTAAATGTTCTTTGCATATACAGAATCTCTAAAATATAGTTCTTCATTTGTTTATTTATTTTTGATGTGATTTTTACGACATGGAAAAACAACGGATTAGAAAAGAAGAAGAGGAAGAGGGAGACGAAGGAGAAGAAAACATTCTTCATACAACGCAAAATAAACAAAATCAGAGCAGCTGAGAATGGAGTTAATGTGTTTGGAGCGCGCTGTGCACAGAGCGGAGGACTCGTGTTTGGAGCAGAGGCAAACGCTGGGTCAGAGAAAGACAAAAAGATGTCAGAAGATGATTACGGAAAATCAATTTTCCATTTCGCAATTACTCTCTCTCTCTCTCTCTGTCTCTCTCTCTCTGCCTCTCTGTCTCTCTGTCTCTCTCTCTCTGTCTCTCTCTCTCTCTCTCTCTCTCTCTCTCTCTCTCTCTCTCTCTCTCTCTCTCT
>JAOPJO010000139.1:10194612-10205195 GCA_027123675.1 Molva macrophthalma | reverse complement strand
CTCTCTCTCTCTCTCTCTCTCTCTCTCTCTCTCTCTCTCTCTCTCTCTCTCTCTCTCTCTCTCTGTCTCTCTCTGTTTAACATTGCAAAGTAACCACTACCTCTTGGCTGTGTGTGTGCTTAAGCTGCACAATAAAATGTATTCTATAATCTAAACAGGACATGATGTCATTGCTCCTCCCAGCTCAGATGAGACCTCTATGGTCCCGGGTGGGCAGGAGCCTCCACTTCCTCCGCCGCCACCCCTCTGCTCTCGTCCTGCCTCATCTTTTGGTAGCCACAGCTACGAGCTGCCTGGCTAGCCACAGGATGGGTCTCTTATCTTTTTCTTGCATGGGCCCATCCACAAACAATTCTGCAAAGTTGATTTCCATCAACGGAGCAGGTTTGTTTTGTTTGCGTTTATCAAGGATTTGTCAGGAGAATAATGGATCTTTAATTTGGCGCCATGGAAACAAACCTCTGTGTACGTCTCATAATAATGACGAGCAAAGAAACTCCTCCTGACATCTTTGATAAATGTGCTGCTTGGCAAGTGGTTCCATGCTTTGTTGTGTAGCCTGCTCTGTCTCTCTTTGTCTTTCTACTGCTCTCTTCGTGGCTGTGAATGCAGAGCACCAAGCTGGACTGATGATGTATGACGGAAATGCTTTGTTGTCTGATGTTATTTTATTATTATTGTTTTTTTTGCATTGTGTAAAGAACTGAATAGCTCTCAACCAACAACATCAAGTGGTGCTTAGTTGAATTCCAGTGTGTGTTGTGCTCATCGTGGGCTCATGTATCTTCCATCACACAACATTTACACGAGATCTGCTCCTCACAAGGGTTGTTGTGCTCCAGGTCACAACTCACTGTTTCTGCTAATACTCACTGTACTGTCCCCAACCCACCTGGGAGCCCTGGTCTGATGCATGCACTATACGATCAATTGCATAACAGATTTAAATGCAGATGACGGTTTTGTCAATTGCACAGTTAAGGTAATGATATAGCTTTGACTTGACCTGTTGATGCTGTCAATATTACTGGCCATAGCCGCCTGTAGATTCTCACCTTCATAATCTTCATTGACAAGACAGATTTAGTGCACAGCAATACTCCCCCAAACACACACACACACACACACACACACACACACACACGCACACACACAAACACAGCTAGGGTGAATTGTGACTTATAGAATTTGCTACATCTGAACCCTTTAAATGCAACATCCTAATCTAGTGGTAACCTCACTCACCCATATTTATGTGTTTGTAGAGGGAAGGATCTTCCCTATTTTCTTGGTTAATGATGACTTCTAAAGAAGATATTCATCCTTTTACACCCCAGTAATAATATGAGGCATCATCTATGTTATGCTAAGTTTGAATGCAGTCTTTGTTGAGTCTGACTTTGCTGTTCATTGTTCTTTCTTCCGACTGCATGTTATTCTGCTTGTCTTACAATAAGCCCATGTTTTTGTTGGACAATGGTTGATAGTTGATCCAGGAGCACTTTCCATTGTGTAGTGTTGATGTAAGGGAATGGGTTACGATTTATTGCCAGGTTGGGCAATTTGAAAACAGTTCGCAACGCTTGGCGATGAGAGGTATACCAAAGTATACCGAATAATATTTTATAGCTTAAAACATATTAGCTCCTATTTAGGGTGATATCTTAATGACATATTGAGAATATTTCAAATTTTTGTGTCCAAAGTAAGAAGGGTAAAAAGCTAGTTGTATTTTTTCCAGTAACTTATTGTATATGTCTTAATATGGCCGGCAGAGTTCTGCATGGGCTTAGGTCTTACGCAACACATGGCTAAATGGCTGTTTACTGTACGTCTTAGTATTGAAGGGACTTTCATTTTGTTTACGCCCCTTTGTTTTCGAGGTTTAGACCACAATGGCAGAGCATTGTACATTGTGAAAGGCCTGCCTTGCCTCACGGCTCACCCATCACTGTACCCCACCCCACTTCAATCACCCACTCCACTACCCTCACCCCACCCAACACCCTCACCCACCACCATCCTGCCACCACCGCCTCCTACTAGGGCACCCGGTCCACTGTTTTCATCACCTCTGCCAATCTGCATCGTTCGGTGTCCCATTCCAAAGGGGGACACTCTTACCATTTCTATATATATTTATCATTACCACCGCTACCATAGCTGATCATGTGACACCATAGCTGATCATGTGACACCGTAAACCATGAGAAACAGCTCATTGTCATTTTGTAGCCTTTGGTTTCCAGGGAAGGCTTGTATGAGGGTCCGGTTTGGGGAAGTGTATGTAAACAGTGGTTAGATCAATTACGGGGCTATCATTATAATCATTATTAATTATTATTATTGTCATTCTTAGGCAAACCAGGATAGAAAGTGTGGTAAAGAAAGTGACGTGTTGGGCAAGAAATATATATTCATATATATTTTACTGTGACGTGCTTGTGTTGCATATATTTAATGAAATACACAAATAAATGCCAAAAGCAGAAAAAAGAAGTGTGTTCTTGGGTCTTTTTATTGAGAAATACAGAGATAGCACCGCTAAGATTGCAGGTATCAGTTCATATGTTTCACCTCTTCCACTCCTTGCCTTGGTGAGATAGATCATATCATTTAATGATTATCATCCACATGGAAGAGAATTTCGCTCTTGCTCACTATTATTTTTTGCATATTTGATACTGGTACCACATTCTGGCATAAGTTCTTACGGCTTTTCAGCTTCATGCATATTGCGTTCACATGAGAACCGAAGAATATATGATTTAGGCATTGAATATATTCAGACAACTCGTTCAAATTGGGTAGCAACATGCATGTAACAAACAAGTCCAAGAACCAAATTCCAGAATAAAAAGGCATGTGATTCTATATGAGCCCGACCATATTTACACAAATAATGCAATGATGTGTATATGTTACATATTTAATTTTACATCAGATGTGTGTGTTAACTTAAGTTGTTAAGTTATTGACTGAAACTCCTAATCTTCAGGTGACACGGATGGCCTTTGTTTGAGTAAGTCTTGCTGTTTGAGCATTGTGTTTCAGAGTGCTAATGAGTGACATTCTGATTCATTTAAAGGGTTGTGCTAAAACAGCACCACTACATACAACTCTGCCAGCCAATCCGAGACATTGGCTGGGTGCAGACCCTAAAGCAACACCTGTGGGGCTGTGCGCTACCAGATCCCAGGTAATGACAAATTACTACAACACAACAAGAAACCAACAACAACAACAACAACAACAACCGCAAGCCCCAATTACCGCCCATTCCCATTCATACATGCCCACGAAGGAGCCGATCCCTTCAAGTTTATTGTTTGTGTCACAGCAGCACACTTGGGTTTCTGTGGTCACCCATCGCATACTCAATCCAAGCGACGTTCCGATATTTCCTCTTTCATGTACGTGAACTCGCCCAACACTCACTCAGATTTCCCATTCAGACATTCAACTAAAATATAGACATTGCATGTATTTCTCTTCCATATGGATACCGTAGTGTCTGGGAGGGAATGGGTCTCTCTGCAATGCATGCTGTCTCTGTCCTACATGCAAAATGCAAGGCCTCCTTACGTTGCTTATGCGCAGGAAGCCTTGGGTTCCCTCAAGTCATCGCTGGTCATCCGCGAAACAGCTGCCCGTTGTGGACCGGGATGCAGCCAGGATGCCGGGCATAACCCATTGCACGGTTGCATGAATATGATTGGTTGAATTGTTTACTTCGATGAGCACAATGGAGGGATCATCAGACCCTTTTCTGATTTTTAGATTTACCCATTGTGCATTGTCTGTGGATGATTATATATATTGGAATCTGTGATCTTCAATCTTGAATTTTAAGTTGAATCTTGAATCTTTTTTCATGTTTGTTTTTCTTTCTTCTGCTCTGGAAACACATTTTTTCACCAAATATTTTCATTCCATTCAACAGTTTTTGGGGCATTATCTCTTGAGTGTTTAAGTATTGCATTCTTTTCATTGTTAAACTCAACTGAGGGTAAGTATGAATTGGAACTGGCTCTGGCTGGCTCTTTTGAACAAGACTATAAAGAGAATGGTCTGTAATGTCCTTGCTGTATTTGCTACTATAGCTATGTAAAATACAAATGCACCTTGATTTGTGCTAAATTATGCTTCAAATGTCTCTGAACATCCCGAGACCCTCATTGAAACATCTCTTGGTGTAAATTACATTTAAGGGAATGGATTGGCAGAAGGATTGGCTTCAAACCAGCAGACTATATAGATACAAACCAATACAAATGAAGATTGTTTAACCTTTGGGTTTAGATTCTTGACAAATGCTAGTATGATGCCCATGGTTTACTTCAAGATTGATTTGATTTTGCGTCAATTGTTTTGAAAAGTACTAATGACTACTTTCTGTCCTAATTAGTCATTCGCTCCACATCAAATATCCCGAATGAGTGGTCACAGAGTGCTCAGCTAAACAGATGTTGTTGATCTGGAGAAATGCCTCATCCTGTGTTTGTGTTTGTCTCTCTCTCTCTCTCTCTCTCTCTGTGTCTCTCTCTCCCCCTCTTTCTTCTTCTTTGTTGGTATGTAAACTGTGCGCTGCCTGGCTAAAGGGACGCTCATGACGAGGGTCTCCGAGCCGACCATCGTGGTGACCAGGGTGCTGCTGGAGGAGAGTCAGAACCTCTGGTGGTAAGGCCCGAGCCCCGCCGGATCACCGGGGTGGTCCGCTTCGCGCCGGACGTAAAACCGGCGGATTAGCACACAGACTATCCAAACCCAAGCAACGTCACTTACAGTATAAGGTTGCCGGAGATATCAATGGTAGTGTAGATATATAATGGTTTGGGTAACGCTTTATTTCGCAGACTGTTATTTCCTCATAAAATATCTGAGTGATGATAATAATACAAAACAACAAAACCATGAATACAAATTATTTGGGGAGTGATTAATACAAAGGTAAAATGGAGAAAAATCCCTTGTACAGAAATTATTTAGTAACGTCAGTATATGGGTTTTCAGTAACAACACTAACACTAGGAAATGCAATATCAACGATGATGAATGTATCATATGCATATATTATATATTTATCAGATATTAACAAATTAAAAGAAGGCTGTGATATTTTTCTTTGGCAAAGGTTTTATATATAGAATTCTTACCTACCGGTAAAGTTCAGGGTGCATATGTGTACAGTTAACTACCAAACAGAACCTAGTTCATGAATAGTCTACATTTTACCTTCATATTGGTCTGTGATTTATTGAAATTATGGAATAGCCTGTAAAATAAAGTGTTACTATGACGTGTGACTAGGTTATATTTAGCAAAAGAGATTATTGCTCCATAACCCTAAAAGCTTTCTGTTCGCCAAAAAGAAGATCACATACTGTAGGACACACGCATGTTTGAAACATGTCTGTTTCTCATCCAAAGCATTATTTCATCGGTGCTATATATTAATTTCAGGTCACATTATATTGTTTTCAAAACAATGTTTTAATGCGCATACTGTTTAGAATAACCACACCATTAAGTGCTTATATAAATGTAGAACAAAAAAACGGACATTATTGTATGTGAATCAGTTGAAATGTAAATAAACACGCTTGAAAGTTGCTATAATCTATTGTCGTTTTGTCAGTTGCTACAAGCTATTGTTGTTTATGGTGGGGGTGCAGTGTTCAGCACTGCAGCCTCACAGTAAGAGGGCACAAACACAGTGGACCTTTGTGTGTGGATTCAATGTTTTTGAGAGGGTTTCCTCCCCCTGAAAGGACATATTAAGGTGTTCCTCCAAGGCCACTGGCTTGGCCTAGACGACTCTCACACTCAAAGATTATGAAGCAAACAGAAACCAGACACTGTTGGTTAAGTTTATTTCTCATTTCTAACCAGAGGGGTGTGTTTCTTCTTCCATTGATCAGTGTGTGTAGCCTAATCCCTCAACAGTGACAGTGCTATGTAAAATAAAATAACATTTCCTATCGCTGCTATGGTCTTGGGTTGCTACATCTTATCCGTATTGTTCTAATTCATACAGCAGGCTTCTCTGCTGTGTTTTAAGTTTCTTAAAAAGAAACCAGAGGTAAAAACAGAATGCCCTATCTGTCTGATGTATAAAAAGAAAATCCAGGGATTTTTGGGCAATTTATTTGGGCACTGCGGCACAGACTCTATATTTAATTTAAGACGTGCAGTACAGAGAGCAGACACTGGGAGTGTATGTGAGATAAGGTGAGGCGGGAGGGTGGTCTAAATGAGTGTGCTGTTTGTTTTTTTTAGAAGAGTGTCTGGCTCCTTGTTAAACTTCACTTACCTGATTTGTATGGTTACCATAGTTAATAGTTGACATGGATGAGTTCTACTAAATACTATTAGACTATGAATGAAAATTGTCATATATATGGATAGTCTGGCCTAAATGATTCACAAACATACACGCAAACAGGATAACATGGCTGAACAGATATCCATATAATGTATGATTATATTATATTTTTACTTCATAGCATCGTTGTATTTCACAAGCTGGCTCAAGGACAAGCTACACACCACAAAGAAAGGCACATGTTTGGTTCTGGCCCAAGATCATGTGTTATCTCTAAGGTTATTACACAGAGGAACAATGGACAAAAATAGCATCATGTGTGGATCTAGATAAACTGGTTTGTTCATCTCTGTCTGCCATTTCGATAAAGGCCTCACAATTAAGGAACAAGTGTTATTGAGGCTATCATGTCTGCAAAATGCTACTAGGATAGTATTGTTTTACTCGAAAGGTTCTGGGGTCAAACCCTAATGTCCACCGTCTACATGTTGGCATCCTTGAGCAAGATGCCTAGTCCTTGCCTGATCATAAATTAATTTATCTACATTCACTGTAAGTCCCTTTGGTTAAAGGTCTCTGCTGAATGACTAGAAAGCTGTATACATTTCTTAATACTGCACTCTCTACCCTACCATCAGAATTCCCCTGTGCAACTGAGAAGACTTAATGTAATTATGCTCCTTACGGATCCTTTAGCTGAGGCTTTGGCCTGGTTATGTACACTGCAGAGGTGTTCAGAGTGCTAATTAGCCGTGACCTGTGAGAGGTAGGGTCCAGTGTAAAAGCCTTGGGACACACACACACACACACACACACACACACACACACACACACATACACACACACACACACAATAAATCAAGGATGAAGGCGTGTGGTTCAGGGGCACACTGACCCGAAAGGAATGGGGAAGGGGAGGTAAGCTGAAGAGGAACAGGGGCTCACTTTGATGAGGAAGAGGCCATACATGTTGGATACACAACAACACTGCAGGCCTGAATCAGGTCTTTAAATCTGCAACTTAAATATAACCTTGTTACTCCAAAGCAAACCTCACATATCGTAAGGCCTACATGTTGTGACGCAATCTGCCTCTAAGGTCGTTTTGTATCATTTAGCATTTTAACATTTCATTTGAAACAAATGTGCAGCAGTTATGAACACACACATCCTGAATTGAACACGCGCAAAACGCGTCCTCTATATTTCATCACTCTCCGTCTATGCCTCCCTCGATCCCTTCAGGGCACACCGAGGCTGCGCGCGGCCATGGATGTCATGGCAACCCAGCAGCGGATCTCAGGCGGCAGAATGGGCTAATCAGGGATGGGGGTGGGGTTTAGTTATAGCTCCCCAGATGGTTTCGTGCCTAGCCACCAGTCACCCGACGTATTATTCATTCATCACAGTCTCCAGGGAATACCATCCTCAGAGAACCGTCCTCTGATGTTTGTCATGTAGCGCACCAGGCAACGGCTTCACCTCTACACGAGGTATTTAACCCGGGAAACATTGTGGTTGTCATATGTCTATGGACAACAACGTGCATTGGGTGTGCTCCATTATCCGCGTCTTGTACCAAAGCACCACAGACATTATATCCAGATGCCATAAATACCTGCTAAAAAAAGCAGGATAGGTATTATGTGGCCGGAAGGTGTTCCAGATGCCTCTTGTTTGAGACTGGCTTATGTTACTTATCACCAAGCATCTGATAATCTCCTGACCTGTGGTCCTCTATCCCTCACATGCAGGCAGCCATCTTGTTATCTGTTTACTTCTGTGAAAACTGCAACACTAGCACCCTCAAGTGTGTGGCTACAACATAACACAAAACCACTTTTAATTATGATTAATTATTACAGCCAACTTTATCATCATCAACATCATCTGTTCATTACAAGTAGACAGCATCAAAAATGAGTAGCTCTCAGTTCGTCTATGTAGAAAAATATTGAGCAAAAGTGCATAACATTGTAATCTTTGTCTACATGGCATTTTTCCCTGGCAATTTTTTTACTGAATGCAACAGACTTTGGTTAGCTTTAAAATACATATAATATACACTATGATGTATATGCTACAGCGTGAATCAATGAAAATTCATTGCGTGATGTGGCTTGAAAACATTTATACAATGAAATGAAATCATTAATATACCTGCTTTATGCCTATGACAAGGTACATTATGCAACCCTCATTGAATCCCTATGTATTGAAGACATGGAAGGTAAAGTTGTCCTGTTTGGGTTTGATGTTGAAGTTGTAGTGGCCAATGCGGTTTCTCTGGTAGAAGACGAGGCAGATGAGACATGCCAGGAAGATCAGGGTCATGCCAATTCCCAGAAAGCTGAAGCCCACAAGTTGGAGCATATCAAGTGCCTCCTCTAGGTTTTCTGTGAAGTACATTCAGGACAAGTCACAGATCACACAGATCCTGCGTTGGAAACAAGCTGCTCAAATAACCGACTTGATGTACACAATGGTGATGGTGATACAAATAATGCCTCGTGTAACACTTTACAGCGGGTGAGTTCTGGCTATTATGCAGGGTACTTCATTGAACCAATAAAACCAGACACTTTGAATTCACAACTCTGATAAGCCTCATCATTAGTGTTTACCTCAAATTAAAAACACCATCAATTCACTTTAAAACACACACTCAACTAAAATTGGTGAAGTTGCTCTTGTGTCTGCTCAATATACAATATATGGACAAGCAAACATATCTACTGCAAACATGTTGATCATCATTTCGGGAGAGAGAGAGGGAAACCACTCACCCTCATTCTCTCGTATCAAAGCCCCAGAGGAACCAACAGCTGTACCAACTGTTTTGGCAAGGCGGGCCTTCCTCTCGCTGCAGTCCTGTAAGAACACATTTGATTGGTTGACCAGCTTTCAAGTTGGCAGAGGGAAAAATAGCGCATTTAACTTTCTGCCTCATACGAAGGGCAGCGTAGTGAAAGTCCTCACAGGTACACAAGTCGCCAATCCCATCTCCACACAGATCTGGACCTGGCAGTGGAGGTAGACCACGTCCAACTCGACGAAGGAGAAGATGCGCACAGACAAGGAGGAAGAGCTCAAGTTCCCGTTGCTTATTATGGCAGTGTAGGAGTCAGGCAGGGGACAGCTGGTGCATACAGACACACACAACTCATAAACAACACAACTTATACACTGCAAAGTCATTTTTATAGGCGATAGCCCCCCACCCCCTCAAAGTACTCTCCCAAACCTGCAACTGGGTAACAGCACTGTTACCACATACCCGCTGTTCAGGAAAATGTAGCTGGGGCTGTCCTCTTGATTCAAGGTAGGGGTCGCCCAGCACTTGCTGATGACCAGCTTCATCTCCTCCACAGAGGTGTTGATGGAGACCTTCACCACCACGTCGTCATTGGGGGACAAGGTGTAGTTGTGCGGCAGGGGAGACATGCCTTTCATCAACTGCATGATCACTTTGAAGGATCCTGAGGCTGATATAGGGTCTAAGTTCATGTTGTATCTGGAAATAATTGCAAAGAAACTTAAATGTTTGCACCCATGTTACCCTTACAGATAAATAGGTACACAAAGGATCAAAAATCAAACAATGCTTTTTGATTTGTTGGTAGGGAGACTCTACCCCATGTCACCAAAGTTTGCGGAGATGAAGACGCTCTTCCTGTAGGTGCAGATGATGGGCACCTGCAGTTTGTGCGCGATGCCCACGGTGCCGTTCGTCAATGGCTCCGGGCTGTTGAATAGGGTCACGTTGGCTGTGAGGTGGGAGTCGTTCTACACACAAACCGACATTTTGAATCATTTTCATTGTATTTTCTCAAAAAGGCCACAACACAAGTATTCATACATTTTCAGCAACAAAAGAGGCTCTTCATTGAGTGAGACCATGTTGAGATTGATTAAAAAAGTAAAAACACACTGACACTCAGCAGTGTGGTGTCGTCCCATGCCGCGGTCAGTCGCACATGAGTATTGTTGAGTTTGAGTGGGCGGTTGGATGCCTGGCCGAGGTGGAGTGAAAGCTCACTGATCTGGTTGGTCCGCAGAAAATCCTTGGCTACCGTCACCATGATGGCCTTCAGACTGCATTCCACCGAGATGGGTGGAAGTACTTTTTTAATGGTGGGCATTTTACTGTGTAGGGGCACAATGGGTACAGTGGTGGAGGTGGCTAAGGAAATGGTAGCAGTAGGTACAGTGGTGGGCGGGGCTAAGGAAGTGGTAGCAGTAAGTACAGTGGTGGGCG
>JAOPJO010000139.1:10172445-10194512 GCA_027123675.1 Molva macrophthalma | reverse complement strand
GGGCTAAGGAAGTGGTAGCACTAGGTACAGTGGTGGGCGGGGCTGAGGAAATGGTAGCAGTAGGTACAGTGGTGGACATGGCTAAGGAAGTGGTAGCAGTCAGTACAGTGGTATGCAGGGCTAAGGAAGTGGTAGCAGTAGGTACAGTGGTGGACGTGGCTAAGGAAGTGGTAGCAGTAAGTACAGTGGTGGGCGGGGCTAAGGAAGTGGTAGCAGTAAGTACAGTGGTGGGCGGGGCTAAGGAAGTGGTAGCACTAGGTACAGTGGTGGGCGGGGCTGAGGAAATGGTAGCAGTAGGTACAGTGGTGGACGTGGCTAAGGAAGTGGTAGCAGTAAGTACAGTGTCGGGCGGAGCTAAGGAAGTGGTAGCACTAGGTACAATGGTTGGAGGGGCAGAGGAAATGGTAGCAGTAGGTACAGAGGTGGACGTGGCTAAGGAAGTGGTAGCAGTAAGTACAGTGGTGGGAGGGGCTAAGGAAGGGGTAGTGGTAGGTACACTGGTGGGCGGGACTAAGGAAGGGGTAGCATTATCCACAGTGCTGGTTGTCGTTAAGGAAGGGGTAATGGTAGGTACAGTGGTGGGCGGTGCTAAGGAAGGGGTAGCATTATCTACGGTGGTGGGTGTCGTTAAGGAAGTGGTATCTACAGAGAGAACAAGGTGAAATAGAGAGTTTTAGAGAACATCCAACAAACATATAGACACTGTTATTTAAACACACAATTCTACAATTTAACATAGGGTCTTCCGGACCATATACCTCCACAGACTCGTCCTGGCCAATAAGAGTCCATATCTTCAAAGCCATCATTACAAACACATGTGTAGGAGCCCCAGGTGTTATTGCATGTGGCATTCTGGGGACAGTCATTCAGCTCCGAAGCACATTCATCGAAATCTATAGGAATGACAAAATAAAATGACATTTGATACGCACGTATCAGAATCATCTTGCTCAAGGATGCCTACATGGAGACTGCGGACATTGGCCTTTGAACATAAAACCTTGTCTTGTCTGGGACTGAAAACAGCTAAACTATCCTGTCAGAAAACAGCTAAAATATACTGTGAGAGATACATACCAGATACACTTGTGCTGTTTTCATCCACAATGTATTTGGTGCTGTTAAACAGGGAGCTCAACACCGCAGAGGACACGTTGAGCATGGTGTAGCTCACGTCATAGACGATGGTGAAGTTGACAACTACGCTGCCCGGTGACAAGCTGGTGATCTCGATTCTCACCATCCCAGAATCCACCAGTTTACTGAGCTCTGGAGAGAGAGACTTGTATATCTGTTGGTGACAAGGGAGAGACGGATGGATGGATGGATTATTGCCAATTATTGCCGTTACCTTAATAATGGCCAGTGATTACAGAAAAAAAAAGAAGAAGAATAGTATATGTTTTGTAATCATGCCTACGTAACTATAAACTATACGGCTACTGAGATGGTTATGAGTGACCAACATACCTCTTCTTTAATACTCTCGGAGAAATTGAAGTAAGCCTGACTGCTTGAGTTGAGGAAGTCTTCAGTGAAGTTCATATTTGTCACTCTTGCAGTGGCCTTAAGGGTCTGAGCAGCTGAGAGAAAGACAAAGTTCAAAGTACTTGTATAATTTGGTATAAAAATGCACAATGATCATTATGTCATTATCCAAAAACAATCTATTGTAAAAATACCTAAAGAGTGATACACATGTACAAATCCTCTAATTAAGAGCAGAGATTCCAAACCTGTTGGTCGCAACTCCCTAGTGGACCCCAAGGCTACTGCATACTTTTTCTTTCTGATAAAATGCATCATTACTATAGGTATATATGGTTCCAAAGTAACCCAAGTATGCCTTCTTTTGAAAATTGAGTCATGGTTAGCTGCTGAAATATAGTATTTCGGCTGCAAGCCTCAAACACTTTGGACACTGGGAAGTGGGCCTTGAGTGAAAAAAGGTTGGGAACCCCTGTTGTTGAGCAATCAGCCCGTAATTGACTTACCCGTCGTCACATTCAATCTGTGGCTCTCCCCTTTGGCGTCACATGCACAGGGGGTGACGGTGATGCTGTAGAGCACCCCAGGATCCAGACCTTTCACGTTCAACGTGGTCTCATTGGTCTCCTGGTGACTGATGTTCTCTGACCCCTTTCTTAGATCAATTAGGTAGCTTGTCTGGTTGCTCTGGGTCGGGCCGGACCAGGACAGGCAGAAGGATGTTCCCGTGATGTGGGATGAAGACAGTTGGGTGAGCTGGGGAGGAGCTGGTTGGTGGTTGTGGGAAGGTTGAGAAGAAGAAGTAGACAATTGGAATGCAAGCTAAATGAGAGTCCTGGTAACATTACATAAAACAGGATATATATTATTCCATTCAACAATTCAACTTCTTAAAGGAGCTGTAGGTAAGATTTAGGAGCTATTATGTGAGTGTCATTCGTTTGAAATGGCCTAAATATACATCAGCTATTAGTGAGTGAAATGTGCTGTGAGACTAAGTGTTTTGAGTTGACTGGCAGGTTGGTTGCACTGGCCTTTATATTAGCCAATTTAGATTTTAGACCGCTCCCCGTTTCTGAACAATCAGGGCATCTCTTCCGTGATTGGTTGGGATCCATCTTTCTTGTCAATCCCAGGTAGGTGAAAATAAATACTTCTCAATGGTGGAGTTTCAAAAACTCGCTCTCTTCTCTGCTCCTTCTGCTCTCTTTATACAACTCTTGAATAGTACCTACAGTACCTTTAAGTGAAACCTTTTGTGAAGATCTTTCTCTCTGTTTCCTTCCTCTTCCTCTACAGAATAACTAGCTTCACCTTCACTGCCTCCAACTTTCAAGCCCTTCATTAACATAAAAAGCCTCATGATGTGAATCCACAGTTATGGCTTCAACTCAACAGAGATTGCTAACACATTCCTGTTGCCTTCTCAACATTTACAGGAGATGGGTGACATGTACTTCGTACCACATGTGGGTGTCTCCTCAGGCAGCGTGGCGCTGGTGTCGGTAGCGGTGCTTGTCTGCAGGGTGGTCGAAGCTGATTCTGAGGGGCTCACAGTTTCGCTTGCGGTGCTCTGCACTAGAGTTGTTGTAGGCTCGCTGGGATCGGGAGAGCTGCCATCCAGGGTGGGTCCAGGGGTGGCAGGGGGTCTTGGGGGTCCAGTTTGTCCATAGATACAGATGGTTGCATTGGTGGGGGTCTGGTCAACTGGAAATCAAAAATATGAGAGATGTCAAGGTCCTCCTTCGTACGTCAAATGCAAACATATTCGTCATGATCGGAAACGAACAAAACTATACACAGGAGTTTCAATGCCCAATGTAACAATTTTTTCATTGTTGTGCTTAGAGGAAAGAGGAAATGCATGCATGTCTCCATGTAAGGTACATATCATGCACTGTATTTCTATATGCTGTTTGATATAGGAGCTAATGTAGCCTATCCTCGTTACAATACCCCGCTGCTGAGACAGATCTCTGAGTCACTCTGACACACAAACTATTTATAGTCTCTATAGAAAGTCTCATCCTCTCTCTATCACAAACAAACTCACACATACACACGCATACACACACAAACACACACAGACACACGCATACAATATATAATGTCCACCTATTCACAGAGAGAGCTGCCACTCGCCAACACACCTTCACACGATGCTCCGGCACTTTGGGGAAGAACGTCTGTGTAGCCGTGGCGACAGGTGCAGTGGTAAGAGGTCACAGTGTTGTTACACTCAGCGTGAGGGGAGCAATTACGGAGAGCAGTGTGCGCACACTCATCCACGTCTGTTTTGACAAATGAAGACACATTGTGTGCATGTGAAGTAACCAGTAGGTTTATTAGGCACAGGTATATGCAGTAGCAGTATAGTCATGTGGAATAATAAGGTATATTGAACTGCAAGGCTGGGTGTGCACTTTGGGTATATGTTGAATGCACTACAAGCAACATTTGCATTAAATATCGTGGTGTATATATAGTGATATGTATATACATTACACCACTGTATTACAGACTAAAGCAACAATTGCATTAAATATCATGGTGTATATATAGTGATATTTATAAACATGACGCCACTGTATTACCCATGCAGCTTTTCCTTGAAATGGTTCACCGAATGCTAATAATTGGTTGATAATTAAAGCTATTGTTTAAATGGTTGTTTGGATTGAAATGTGTTTGTACCCTTTTTGTAATGAAGCACTGATAAACAATGGCGCCACAGACACATTGTTTTTCCGATTGAGGGGTCACAGTTACATACCGTTACTTTCACATTTAGATGGTACCATTTAAATATGATATTTCTAACTAAACAAATACATGCAAATACTTGTTAGTTCCATGTGTCAGTGTGTGTGTGTGTGTGCCTGCGTGTGTTTGTATGTGTGTGTGTGTGTGTGTGTGTGTGTGTGTGTGTGGGTGTGTGTAGTGGTGATAGTTTTCCAGCAATGCAGGAAGCGTCCCACAGATGACCGTCAAAAAGAAGTATCGGGGGAGGGAAACTGTGGCGGTTTACTGACTCACACTTCCTGAACACTGAGTTCTGGAGAACATCATGAATCACAAACCTCTATACACAGGAGCAAACAGCTAGACTGCTAGACACTCGCAATCATTAAGCATGTAACCGTGTTAATTTATGATACATATGACTAGAACAGCTTACAGACACTGTTTACTTTCTGAAGGTTGATGATGTCTGCGTATTTATCTCTGCTTTTGTATTTTGCTGTAACTGATGATATAGAATGGAGACCCATTACTAATAAGTATGTGGGATGATGCATGATCCACATACTTTCTAGAACAAATCTGCTCAATGATGAGACGCCTCCTGGCTCATACACTTTACATTTTATTTTGTGTCTTTTGAATAAATATATTACATTTTAGCTTGGTATATAGTATATTTATAGTATGCATTCACGTGGCTCCAAGAGACAAGAGAGTTCTTATTTTAGTTCTTCATGGTAATCTTTCTGACCATAAGATTTTCCTTACCTTCCACTGTTACAGAGGACACCTCCGCTATGTCCCTGAGTCTATTCATAACAGCTGTGGTGTCGTCCAGGGAGAGTGTGGCATTACAGCCAATTATCAGAGACGTAGCTGTCCTGTAAGGATCCACAGGACACGAGCTGAGATACTGGACCGAAACATCTGAGTTCAGCGCCCCGCTCACCTAGCAGGGATACAGACATGCACAGCAAAGACAGAGAAAATTGCCATAAGTTAAATTAAAGAAAATGATTCAGAAAATCGATGACATAAAGTATGCTTTCGTAGTAGGAAGATTCCTTCCGAAATTCAAAATTATGAAAAGCATCAAAATATAATGACATTCTTACACCCACCGATACCATTTTTTGCATTCATTACTAGCATACCATGGCATGCATCAATTGTGTATGGTTAAGAAGTCCTTTATCCAAGGCCATCATGTCATGGTAATCCGTCTTTACTGTCACCGTCACATTGAGACTCCATCCTCCGTTCGCTACGTAATGTGAAAACGCTGAATAAGATTAAAAAAAATGTTTTTAACACAAACAAGAAAAAGAGATTGGGCTCCACCATGTTTAAAAATACAAATAATTATCACTGAATAAATACTTACTGGCAGGGTTGACACATCGGAAATGATTCAACATTTGGCAGCATTTCTGCCAAACTGGGCAGTCGATGTCCCAAACACAGGTTTGGCACCCGTCAGGGGGCTCTTGGGCTGCGGTCGGGCAGAATCCGGGCTTGGTAGTGAATTCCCTGGTTCTGTTGAGTGCTGAATGACGAGATATAACTCACTGTAAGACATGTTTAAACATAAATACTAAAGTCTTGTTAGTGGATGGCTCCAAAAAAATACATGACGTTATTATAGTATTTACTGGGTATTTATTTATTTAGCAGTCGCTTTTATCCAAAGAGTCTTGAGATGCATGTTATTAAGGCAGGTAGGGGTTAGACATCTTGATCAAGGATGTCTATAGATAAGCTGTGAATATGAGGGTCAATTACCCTGGCCCCTATGCACTATATATTTAAATATGAATACAATATATCATTATCTATTATGTAGTAGGGATTTTAATCATGAGCCTGGCTAGAGATTCAGGATTATGCTGTGTTGTCTACTACTCTTTGACACTGTAAAAGTGTGAACAAATATAAAAATATACTGAGGTACCATATGTTGAAAAGTCATCATTATTCACAATAACAAACAGCATCAACCCATGCATCCCTTGAATGTTTTTTAAACTGTTAATATCAAGCTGTAGTAAAATACAGTTATATGGGTGCCTGATAAAGGGCTAGGGGTGTTTGACTCCCAGCCAAAAGGTACTGGGTTCGATCCCCAACTTCCACACTAACCCATACGCATCCTTGAGCACGTAAACATTACATGTATCTGAAATCACTTCAGGTCACTTAGGATAAAAGGGTCTACCACATGCAGTAAATATGAAATGTCAAGAGGAAATTGTTTGTTGTAGCATCAATGCTAACAGACAACGACTCACGCAGCACACAGTAGTGGCCCACGCGTACGTAACCATGGCAGCATCTCGTGACCTCCCAGGTGACCTCTTTGTACTCCGTGCTGAGGGTCGTCTTGTAAAGAGTGAAGTTACACATCCTCCAGGACAGCCAGCCCCCGCAGTGTCTTTGCACGATGTAAGGGACCGCATGAAACACCAACCTACTCTCCATCCTGGTCTCATTGACAGTGCAGAGGTGGTAGCCTGCCATTGATAAGTAATTTCCTAGAATTACAGAAAAGCAAAGAGAAAGTGTTTTGTTGTTAGTGTAGAATTCCAAAAGGTAACACTTGACACAAAGGGTACATTAATAAAACATGAATTAACATTATTTAATGCAGTATTAAGCATTAACTAACAGTTAATTAACAGTTAAATTATGGTCTAGTAATCAGTTTACTGATAGTGTTCATGTTTACTCGGGTAATGGTGTTCATGATAACTACGGTATTCATTTATACATTATTTTATAGCATTAGCTTTAACCCTAACTCTAACTCTAACTTACTAACCCTTTAGCATTAGCACTTACTGTGCTAATGCTATATAGCAATTATTATTACTGCATTAACTAATGTTAATTAATGGTTAATTAATGTACCCTTATGTAAAGTTTTACCTTCCGAAATGCATGAGTCATTCAGAAGGTTCATGGTGTGTTTTTATCTCTGACGCTCTGTATGTATAGCATGATCCATACTCATCAATACTTTATCTGGAAGTCTCATCCGGGAGTCACCTTGGATAAAAGCTCCTAATTTGACGAAATTTTAACTAAATGTGGACTAATTCACATGATTGAATTAAAGGCGTAAAACTTGTGACCAAGACAAAGCATTGTAATAATACAAATCCCCCACACACTGTTTTAATTTTTCATATACAATATCAACATAAGCAATCTCCACAGAGGCCTACCTTCCATCATAGTGTGGTGTCCCCTCGCAAGGGCCACAAGGGCCCCAGCGATCCACATAGAGTGTACCCAGCTCATTTTCTGATACAGACCAATTCCCCCACTATGTATTCAGCCACCACATCGTACCTGCGTATTCCTCGCTAAGATGGTGGAGAATGATTCAGGGCGTATTCACCAGCTTAAGTCCTCTGTGATCCCACTCCCACCCCTCCCCTGGCTAATTCAAAGGCCCCCAGGTGAACCAAATTTACCACAGCAGCACAGCAGGCTAAAGGGCCACGGGGGTTGTACAGGCAACATTGTTAGCTCTGACATGCTGCAAGTAAGCAATTCATGACAAAATATGTTATACTTAAAATTCTGACATGATCGGGTTTGGGTCTAGTTCAGGCTGGTTTTGAACGTTTGTGTTGCTTTGACAACCTAACATGTAACATGGAGTTTTTCGTTAGACAGCATTGGTTAGGAAATCCATGAAGTTCTTTTTTTAAAAGAGAAGGTTTCAATACTCAAATTAGTTGAAAACAAATTACTATTAGACGTTAATTAGACATTTAGATTGGAAGCGTCAGCACAAGTAAACATGTTTTTGGTGTGAGCAGGAAAGAGAAGCAGACTGGGAAACGGCTCGAGTCACAGTCCCCCATGAATTGATACCATTGATACCCACCACGGTCACCATGGCAGCGCTGTAAACTCTCAGCATGTGTAGACAGTTAATGTCAAGTAAAGGGGAGGTGGGAAAAATATAAAGTTCTCGACACATTTAATCGAAAACGCTGGGTTTTCAAATGACATTGAAACTGAAACTTCATTTTTATTTCTATCTATAATAAAAATAACACATTTTTTTTTTGTTTGCAAATTATTTTGCAAAAGTGTGCTGGTCAAAAGAAAACAACAGACAAATGCACCCTCGTTTTGCAAAACAAGATATTATAGCTTTAACGTGAAGATACAAACTATTTCATGCAGAGCCTGCATATATATGATCTACTAATTTGATCCACCATAGCATTTGAGCCGTGGTTGGTTATGCTTATTGTTTTCTATCATAGTGTGAAAATGGGTTCAATTATATTTGCTTCAGTCAAATAGTCAGCCAAGTGTATCAAGCTGATTATGTAATTGAGCATGTTGAGAGGGAGGTGGGGCCTACTGGTTACATATCAAGAATAAATATATAATTGAATATACAATGTATACAAATAAAAACAAGTTAGCTATATGACAATATTCTTTACATGTAAATAAATACTTTTATTATGAAATATTTACCGAGGGACCGAGACAGACCGAGGGACCGAGACAGCGTTGAGAGGAAACTTGGGCAGCTTTCTTGGAAAGTGCAATGACGGATAGACAGAGCAACAACAAAAATTCCTAATGAACGAAGTGAAACCTGCGAGAAAATCACTTTTTTTAAATGAATAGGCTAAGTCACTTAACCTAATTGGGGTATGACGGAATGTGCTAAAGAACTCTAAATATGAATATATATTTAGTTGTAATTAATGCTCATTTGAACATAATTTCTGTTACATTTCACATTACATTCACATTCAATTGTAATAATAACACGTCTAAATAGAGTATATTATTGACACGCATCAATGATGTAACCTGTTTCTTTAACATTTTTCGATACAGTCTGTTGTTTGCCACGCCCATAGTGTTTAGCCAGCCTATCATAGCACGGCGCACGTGACGAGCGTTCTTTGCGATGACCTCATCCCTGGAGTGGGATGACGTCAAATTCAAGATGGATGGAATCACGACCAACGCGTTTTCTACAGAATTCTATCCATAGTCTTGGCTTTAATGCTCAGTGGGAACAGAAATAGTCCAAGAGGGTAAGTTAAGGCAGCCAAAACTTATTTGAGCGAGATAATTAGCTAGCTATACATAGTTCTGGTATAGTTGTTGTTAGAAACGTTTTCCTGACGTAACTCGATGAGACATTCTGGTGATCTAAACCTCACTAGCTACTGCCCTGTTCCCAGTATAGCCTGCGACTGCGCTGATCCAGTCTCGGGAGTGGATATAGTCCATGTCACCGATCTCACAGTTTTGAATGCTGTTTTTATTTGGGGATTAGCGTCCATTGAAAGCATTTCTGATACAACTTTTTTTCTCATGTAAAACATTGTTTGGCAGAAACACTTTAAGCCTTTCCTTCGTTGTGTCCCGGTGTATTGTGTGTTTAGATACAATTGGCGAACTACCTGTGTAGCCTACATGTTTTATAGCCGACGCGCCATTACTTGAATGAAGTGAAATATCATCAAGAATTCAGCCACGTCTCATAGGCGCTCCTCTACAAAAATGTAACGGGCGATAATGTCTCAGTTTCTATATCAGGGACAATTACTTACACGGACGAAATAACCGACAACTCATTGATGTTTTCACTCAATGAATGAACATTTTATCACTGTCTATTTGCTTGTATGCCTAATATCTTGAACACAATCATGATGTAATGCCTGTAGAACCGAACCCTTCTGCGCATGTGTTGTTAGGTGCGCTGTTCTCAACATGAATAAACAAGCTGCGTATCCAAGATAGGTTTTGTTTGTTATTAAAACTATTGTCATTCAGTGGGTATTAACACCACCTTGATTAATGGTGAATTTTTGTCATGTTTCGATTGGTTAATTGAAATAAAATTACATTAATGTACATTAGGAAAAGCATAGACCACATACATTTTTTGACCATTCTGTAACACACGTTATGGAGGTACACGTTAGCGAGGCTGAAAACCGTGCTGTTAAGTTCAAATTTAAACATAACTGTTTTGTTTACTTAAAGTATTGATTTTTTAAAAGGCTGTATTGTTATGTGTTCTTAATAAGAAAACAAATAACCTATTAGTAATATTATTATAATATATGAAATATAAAATATATAAAAGTCTTGAAACTTTAAGGAAGTTTAACAACAATTTGCTAATGATTACAAAGCTGTAATCCTTTAAATAAGTCTAATTTTGTTTAATTAAATCAGATTTTTAAATGCATCAATGGCCCCCTTTTTTAATAAAAATGTTATACTACTTTCATCCCAATGTACATGATATTTTCCATTGTATTGTAACTAGTTTACATGTGTAGGGTGTTATTTCGGTATTTTTCTATTGTGTAATACAGATTTATTTCATGTTTACATTCCTGCATTAAGATCCAGTTGTTCTGCTTTGCTTTCAGGAGATGATGGAGACCCTAGTGCATTACAACAATCCCTTCCACGGGCCCTCTGTGTTAGGGGTCCTCAACGAGCAGCGCCTGAGTGGCCAGATGTGTGACATGGTCCTGGTGGTGGGGGACCAGAGGTACCAGGCCCACCGGAGTGTTCTGGCAGCCAGCAGTGAGTATTTCCAGTCTCTGTTCACACGGACGGAAGCAGAGGCGCCGAAGGTGGTCCACTTGGATTTCTGTGAAGCGGATGCTTTTGAGATAGTGCTGAATTACATGTATTCCTCCTCGCTCTTTGTGGACAAGGGCAGCCTGGCAGCCATACAGGAGCTGGGCTACAGCTTAGGAATCCCCTTCCTGACCAACATCGCATCCACAAGGCCCCACGTGTCCTATTGTGTCTCCAGAAAGAGGCTTTCCTTCTCAGAGGAGGATGAGACTGACGGTCAGACAAGGAGCGTCATTGTGTGTCGGACTCGCAGTGACCGGAAAGCCACCGAGAGGCCGCCATCGCCCAGATCCTCTAAGCCAGAAGCTTCTCAGCCTCCCACGCATCACAAGCCTCAACCTGTCAATTCAAAGGCAACTGGAACAAGTGACGACGCCGAGCGGAAGCCCGTCTTTCCATACAGTTCCATATTGAAAGGCAATCCATCACTGGCCACCATGGTTAGGCCACAGCTCACATCCTCTGTGTCTTTCAGCGACGTGGAAGTCCAGCATATTAGGTCACAGCCCGGCTGTGAGTTGGGCATCAAAGACGAGGATCCCGTTTACCATGGCAGAAGTTCTTTTCAGGGTCATCCGGGCGAACCCAGCCAGACTATCGACCGAAGCGGGCCACTCATCAAAAGCCTACTGCGTAGGTCGTTGTCCATGGACAGCCCCGTTCCCGTCTTCTCACCAACGCTGGAGCTCAAAGAACTGCATGGCCGCGAGCAGTCTGTCGTTAAGTTGGCGTCGAAGGCTACGGGGACAGATACGTCGGAGCACAACGGCAGTTTCAAAACATCGTCCCCTCTCGTTCTCAGGACAAAGTACCCCAGCGGGTATGATGAACGCGCCACTCAGGTAGACGAAGGGGTCTGCGTGAAGGCCGAGCCCAGCAGCCCTCTGTCGGACCCCCTGGAAATTATTCGAATCACCATTGGAGACACGTTGCCGGTAAACCTAAAACATTTTCAACCAAATAACGAACAGGGGCCCAGGGCAGGCTTCGATAACTTTGGAAAGAGAAAGGGGAGGGCAGACAACAGGAGATATCCCTTCAAAAAGTCCAGAGGGTTAAATGAACATTATCCCTCTGAAAACATTGCCGTCGCCGATGACATCATGGCGGAGGGGATGGCACCTCAGAATCCCAGCCTAGACAATAATGATAATGATATAGTAAATGATAATGTTGGGGAGCCACGTCAGGGTAAACTCTTCAAATGCTGGAACTGTTTGAAAGTGTTCAGATCCAACGCTGGGCTACATCGTCACGTCAACATGTATCACAACCCAGAGAAGCCGTATGCATGCGAAATCTGCCATAAGCGCTTCCACACCAACTTTAAGGTGTGGACGCACTGCCAAACCCAGCATGGAGTAGTGCAGAACCCAGCCTCGTCCTCCAGCTCCTCCATGCTGGATGAGAAGTTTCAGAAGAGACTGATTGACATGGTGCGAGAGAGGGAAATAAAGAAAGCGCTGCTTTGGAAGCTCAAGAGGAATAAACAAAGCCTACAGTCTCCTAAACTGACCAAAAACCGGCCGAGGACCAAATTCACATGTCCATATTGTGGGAAAGTGTTTCTGTTTCAGTCGCAGTACAAACAGCATCTGAGGACCCACCCCGATGAGAACGACGAGCAGAACGCGTCCAGTGAGAGGGACCCTTATCAGGAACAGGACGCCCCCATCCCGGAGAAGGACGACCGCCTGCCCGCCAACGTGTACGCCTGCAGACTCTGCAACGTCAAGCTGTCGTCCCTCTCGGAGCAGGGCGACCACGAGCGAGGCTGCCGCCACGCTACCGTGTGCCCGTACTGTGGCCTGCGGTTCTCCAGCACGGCGGTCAAGAAGGAGCACGAGGCGCACTGCAAATACAAGAAGCTGACCTGTCTGGAGTGCATGCGCACCTTCAAGTCTTCCTTCAGCATATGGCGTCACCAGGTCGAGGTCCACAATCAGAACATGATGACCGTTAAGGACCAGCTGAACCTCAAGCCGCAAGACGCCGAGGGGGACGACGACGAAGAAGAGGGGCCCGACGTGTTGGGACACGGCCAGTACGGCCACGACCACATGCCGACGGGGAGTTCGGGAGAGGACGTCGACTACGGCCACTCGTCAGGCCCGCCCGTCTATGACTCGGAAGACTCTTCGTCCTACGTGCCTGAGGACCTGAGCATGGGACACCACGGCAAGCTGGTCGTCAAGGAGGAGCCCATGGAAGAGGCGGTGTGCGAAAGGGAAAACATGGACACCGACAATAACGGCGCCACGGAGGAAGCAGGCGTCTGGCCGTGCGAGAAATGCGGCAACCTTTTCAGCTCTCACAAAGACCTGGAGCGGCACCAGGAGCTGCTGTGCCACATCAAGCCCTTCATCTGTCACCTTTGCAACAAAGCCTTCAGAACAAACTTTCGCCTTTGGAGCCACTTCCAGTCCCACATGTCCACCGGAGATGACGCCGGGGCCAAAGAGGTCGACAGACGACCCTCATCGCCTTCCCCCTCGCCTCCCCTGACACCTCAAACAACCTCTGGGCATCCTGGCCCACAGGCCCTTGCAGCCAAGCCAGCCCAGACCGTGCCTGTAGCTGCGGCAATCGCGGAAGCACCCAGCAGCCCTGAGCCCGGTAGCTCGTCAGAATGCAAGGGCAAGAATCCAGAAATGGAAAGGCAACAAGGCAGTCCCAGCCCTTTATCGAGGTCAAACAGCGTGGAGCAGTCGTCTGGCACTCAGGAATCTGACACTCTGTTCTACCATGCGCCCACTCTCTCCGCCCTGACATTCAAAAGGCAGTATATGTGTAAACTCTGTCACAGGACATTCAAGACAGCATTTAGTCTCTGGAGCCATGAGCAGAGTCACGGCCATCTGTAGGCATCACACAGAGAGTGCACTTTTACCCTCCCCCCTGCCCCCTGACAGACGATACCTAATATTGATGTAACACACCTCTGCTTACACGCGTCAGCTTAAGAAAGGAAGACTTTGAATGTATAGCCTACTCGCTTGCCTCCATGTCATGTATTCAAGTGGTCATTAGAGGTGTAATGTGTGCAATGAAATGCTATTTTAGATCTCACTAAATTAGATGGTTGGATGGTTTTCATATTGTTACTTTAAACTAGTTTGCTCATTTAGCATTTTCTTCACTGGTTTACTTCTGGTTATTTGTGTCGATTTTTCATTTTTTTCAAATGCTTTTAATTAGTTGGCATAAGTAAAATGTAAGATTAGGCTAGTGCTTTTGTATAGATCTATAAGGTCTGTAGATGTATTTCTCATGGTGGCCTCAACAAGCATGTAATCAGTATGCACTTTGTTACTAATCACTGTCTGTCTGTCACACATAGGGAGTGTGAACACAAGGACATATCCACAATTCATGACATGCATTCTATTGTTTTTATAAGGGTCGGGAGCTGCAGAATATGATGGTATGAATGATGGGTAATTTCATCTTTCAGTTTTTCTAAATGCATCATATGTTTTTGTTTGTTGATAAATACCAATTGATGGCACATGCATAGATGTGTACGAGCCATGGAAGTATGTTAACGCTTTGAATTAATTAAGATTCATGCAGAAAGAAATCTTTCCAAAATAGTAGTCAAAGGTTTGAGGATCACAATATATAGCCATAGTGCTTTTCAGAGAATTGCATTATAATTCCCCACATATTATCGGCTACAGTACTGTAATGGCCCATTACTGAAACTTCAGATATGTTTTTCACTTTTGAGCAATTACGAAGATTCTTGACACACCTTAGCTAAACTAAGAGTCCTAGTTCCTGTTAAATAATATTCTTACAATGTTTTTGAGGCCTTAAACATATTTCTTTTTCCCTATTCTCTATTTTGTATCACATAGAAGCACAAAGTAGTTTTCAGATCACAATATTGACTCAGGCAGTAACCATTTACGGAAAACAGAAGTGGAAGGTACAGGGAAGCAATTTTTCTCAATCTCACTGTTGTTAGACTCATTATTGAAGACTATTATTTGATTGTATTTTGATTCCCCTGAAATTAACTTTTCTTTGCCACTTCCATAAAACCCTTAGCTTACCAACAAAAGAGAGAGAAGTCAGTAGAACTGGCAGCACACACAGCTTCAGGCATTCACGTTACACATCTAACAATCAAATACATTATTTAATTTAAAGAAATAAACACTCCTATCATGATGAAGGGTGGTGTTTTTACCTGCCAACACTTAAACATATCCTGAACTGGTTGTGGCTTAACGACTTTATATTTATTCTGGAAAGGTGGATCTGTCACAAAATGGAATTAAGATTCCAAGTCAAACCGAAAACAATGTTGTACAATGTACTACAATGGGTACTCCAAAGACATGGTTTAACAAAATAGAAATCACCATTGTCTACATTCTTCTTCAGAAATTCTGTATTGATTATAGTGCTCTTAATTTTATCAAGAAACTTTATATAAATATATCTATATATGAAAGATTTCAAAGAATTAACTAGATTATAATATTGTGTATATGGCAGTGTTTGTATTTTTCGATTTTGTACCTATTTTGTTAGTATATAAAACATTATCTTTTTAGTATTATTGTGCTATTACTGCAATAATTAATATTTGTATTATTATTGGTTGCATTATTGTTGCTTATGGAGACTTGCAGCAGTTTTGTGTTTAGGATTTTCTACAGTTTTGTGCTTCATTTCTGTAATAAAGAATAATAATCCAGCACGTTTTATTTTTAGTCTAGCCAATTTGGAGATATGGGGTTTAAATCGAATCTACTCTACACGTGTTTTAGTGTATTTGCATGATAACACAAATAGACTATAAATACGTGACATGTCCCTGATATCTGACCTTGAAGTCCAAACTGCGTTTGAAAATGTTTTTATGAGATGAGCCATAATAGGGAATACCTGATAAACATCCAAATGTTTTTATTTTGGGTGAATGTTTTTCAAGGTTTGAACCCATGGACAGTTTTCAGGTGGAAAAATAGGGGTGAATTTAGGAAGGACCATTTTCAATCTGGAAAATTATAGACTGGAAATCCTGTGTACTTCATGTGTCAGGTCACAGTCTCACTGAAAATATGCTGAGAGGAAGTTTTCCCTTAGATGAGGATATCCTCTTGCATGCTAAAAGTTAGGTTGTTCTTGCCATGCAAAATGATACACAACCTCATGATTTCAGGTCACAAAGCCTTATTTTTGTATACAGATCGATGTATCCTTGGGTGGAAATACATTATCCATATACATGAAACTACAAAGCTGCTACCTCTATAACCAACATTCAAAATCCAACATATCAAATATGGATTGCAGTGATCAGTGTTTATTTTCAGGAATTTACACAATCTTTATACAATATTATGACAACATTTCGTACTTGGTTCTACTTCAAAAGGTGCATGGCTTATACAAAGGTTATTGCGGATAAATCAGGGAGATAAATGTAATCGTGCAAAAAAAATATATAAGCTACAGGTAGACGGAAAACTTAATGTTGAACATGGAACAACAGCTGTTATTCTAATACAAAGAAACAGTTGTTAGAGACCAAAAGATGCAGCTTCAAATGTAGCCATTCATAGGCCCATATATGTCTTTGACTGGGGTTGTCTTTCACAGCGCCAGTGTGTCTTTGATAAGCCTCCTCATGGTTGTGCTTACAGACGTGCCCAGCGTGTCAGTGATCTGATAGGTGATTTTGTAAAGGTAGGGTTGGACGTCTTTGAGGCTGGTGTCAAACACGTTGTCCACTTCGGATTGGGTCGGCATTTTTGGCAGGTATTCGTGGCGGTTGATGACCTCAACGACGTTGATCACCTTCTCACCGAGCTTCTCCCCCACTTTCTCCCGACAGATCTGCCTCTCCTGCTCATTGGCCAGGTGGACAACGTTCACCTTAATGCTCCACACCTCCCAGGGAATGCACTCGTCAGAAAATGGCCAGCGGGACTTTTTCTTCTGGTAGAACTCCAGTGATATTCGTCCCATGCCATCGCTACCCGTATTTCCCAAGGCATCCTGAAAAGTTTAAATAAAATCAAGCCAGTTGAATCAAGTTAGTTGAACGGTCGAACTACTAGCTAGCCCAATCCATTTTCACATTGGCCTACTTACCTTAAATTCGGTCACAGCCTTACTGATCACCCTGTCAAGTTCATCTGATGACACTCTGACAAAGGTGAAATCAATAAAATCGCAGTCAATGTCCTGGGTACCAACGGTGCCGATGGAGTAAGTGCCTTCTTTTTTGTAGTGAAATTTCCCAGTGCTGCGGTGTAAAAGGATAGTGTGCAGAAGAGCCAACATCGCCTCTTCAACCTGTCTTGCCTCCACTGTCAATTCAAGCACTTCCGAACGACAATTCATTGTAAACAACTTTATATTGCCATTGACTAATTATTTAAGGTTGGCAGTATTCTGCGTTGACAGATATATGCAACCTGTCCGTAAATACAGAACTGACAAAACACGGTTTGTTTACCTCTATAAATAGGCGTGGCCTATGGGTACCGCGTTGTAGTTTGTAACGTTTACCTTGTTGATGAGCTACATCAACCCAACTCTATCATACGTTACAGCATATATTCGATTATTGGAAATCAACGCTTAAAGAAGCATATAACAAAATACAAACACCAGCGAGGCGAGAGTAGCCATTTCTCCGCGAATAAGACGATGACGACACTCTACGGGAAACAGAGTAGATCAAAATTAAATATTTGGGTGCAGTCCAGTCACGATCGATATTCCATAGGTTTAAATGACAAACAAAACGACATTCAGTACAACAAATATTTAACACGGTATAAAATCGCCCGATGGACATTAATATTGGTGTACATACCCAACATTTACTTTCCAATGCCAATAAATAACGCTTTGGCGTTAGCTTTAAGGGTCTCGCGGTGGGTTGTGGGAAACACAGTTAGTGCCACATATCCGTTTCAGAGGAAGACAAGTTTACGATCTCACGATAGAAGCCGAGCACTAAACCTGTACTGGGAACTTTGTGGGTCTCTCCATCAAATGGTTTCCCTTTCAGACTTCCCGTTTACTTGGATAGCTGAATCTGGACACAATTGTGAGCATTGGAAAGTTTTCCGTTTGAGGAAGTTTAATGGAGCTGATAGATAAAATATACAGTAGATGGCTAAACGTTGTCTAGCTTTGTTAGCTAAGCTAACAACTCAATTCCAGTCACATATACACGGAGAGCAAATAGCCTGTAGGTGCAATTCCTGAGCTCCGGTTTTTTCCCCAAGTATTTTTTGCAAGTTTCGATCGCTCTGTAACAGACTGGCATAATATGTGTTGTTCATGGAGCTCGTAACGGGCACCTTAAAGTACCATAACATGGTAAAAAATTATTCTAACTTTTTGGGAGGGTATGTTTTTCGCTGTCAGTCATTGAATGGGGATCACACGGGATGAGATGGACTGCCTTCATCGACGATGTCGCTCACCTTCTTAGGAAAGTATTTTAGAATGCCAGGTCATTTATCATAAGTGTTGCGCTACGGACCATTTCCAAGCATGTCTGACACGGAGAGTTCTGAAACATTTTTTGGCTTAGGCGATCCACAGTGGCTCTGCATGGTCACACTTTTTATCGCATCGTTGGTTACAATACTGTTGTACCTAGTGCAATATTTCCAACACGGTTATCTAGCAAACGGACCGAGACCAGCGCAAAACAATGCGTCAAAGGAGGAAGCGGACGCACTGTTGGAATGGATGCTGTCATTGCAAAGCTGGAAAAGTCGATGGAAAGAAGCTTGGTGCAGAGCACTGAACAACGAGTCACGGAAGGCTGGGGTATGTCGACCTGTACAATAGGTGCTCTGCGTATGTGGTTCTGAGCTCTTCAAAAATAACAACAATATTGTCACTAGCCCTTTACTGCTGGAGACTGAATTCAGTCTAAGTTCCAATATCCGAGTAATATGGCATTTTAAATGTTGCAAATCTTTTGAAAATCCTAGGTTGTAAGGTTGTTGTCATGAATGTGTATATCTGAATTAATATAACGATCCAGAAATGTTGAGTCAACTCGCATGCCATTTCCTAGTACTTTGTTAATCTTGTAGTGTAGTGATAGCAACGTAGCTTTACATTTTCTTTATTTTGTAAATGTTACATACTAGGCTTGTGACACCTTTTTTTACGATTTTACGCCCAATCTTTATTGGCATTTACTGCTGCTTAATATGTTGCCCATGCATCCCTGCCCCTGACTGCAGTAATATATGTCCCCCAATCATTGCCTCACAGGGTCATTTGTTGATGTCATTTGATGAGGATGGCCTCCAATCATCAGACCTGGTGGTCAGTCAAGTCTGTAGCTTCCAGAAGTCTGCTGGACACAAGGTAAAACTTACCCTATCTTCTTTAGGTTTACATTAGCAATGTGTATATTTAGTACTTGAAACAGCCTTTTTGGGGATTTCAAAGTGAATGCTTTTATTTGATTGGTGGTGATAATTTATGAGCCGCTATCTTCCATCAAATAATGCTGAGGGTCGGAGGAGATTTCTGGATCAATTGAGCCATTGTTGAATGCCAGTGCCATGTTCCCCTCCTCCTTCCAGGCCCACATAAAGTTAGCATTTGTTTTTCAAGGACAGTTTTGTTCTCGTTAACATTAAGCATGGCTATAAAGGCCACCACTTAAGACTGGTTGATTTCCTTTCTTCCTGTATGCACCCTTTTGTCATATCATGGCCCCTGAAGGCAATCTTCTCAAATTGTTTGATAATGAATTGGGAAATTAGCTGTTTTGCCATTTTTGCAGTTGCCTTTTGTTAGAGGCCATCTAAATCATAATAGAAATCTGGCTGCTATCTTGTCACTTTTTCTAAATTTTTTCAAGGCATTAAATTCTAATCAACATCACATGCGAGGATACATATTAGATTAAGCTCAGTTCTCTGCTAATACATTTTTAATGTTCCGTTTATGGAGGCCACACTTGTAAATTGCAGTTTCATTGAGAATTATATTATATCTGTTAGAATCAGGATATTTCATTCCATGTTTATGTTGGTGCATGTAACGTAATGTAAGACTTCATTGTGGAAGGTTTAACTTTTTCTTTTACATTACTTATTCAGACACAGAACATGCTACAGGCTGACCGCTTTTCAGTTTTGGCTGCCTGGGATCGTTGTGTGAACTCCAGCTTGTTTTACTTGCCGAGTTAATAGGGTTTATGATGTAGCATGAATTCAGAAGCCTGGGGCTTTGTTATTAGAGTTAAATGGGGTTTAATAAGCAGCAACTCTCCAGACTCTTGTGTGTTTTAGGTATTCTGAATTGCTGTCCCAAACAGCACTCGTGAGAAAGGAAAATATCACGTGACCCCTACTTTGTATACTCTCATATGCATGCTCCCGCAACCCCTCCACAGTCAAAATCCTTGGTCTTTTTTGTATAGATACAATATCATCAGCTTGTATAGAAACAAAAGTAACAGTGTCTATTATGTTGTGTTATGCATTATCCTGTAATTATGGGAAAGTGTGTGTACTGGGCAAGACTACCTTATCTTCTACCTATCTTCCCTTTTTTTGTTTTTCGCAAGTCATGTTTACATTGCTTAACGGTAAACGGTTCATGTTGACATGGGCCTCTCGTGGTAGCTAGGTAGGAGAAGCCTTGTTCTAAAAGGCCTTGTTTCGTCGACAGGCCGCTCGCTGCAAGCTGGTGGGAGACAAGCTTCAGTTCAGCCTCAATACAAAGTCCCTGTCCTCGGCAGAACCACGCCCATACACCGTGGAGATCGCTCCCCTCCAGATACAGGTAAACACGCCACCACCCATCCATTTAGCAGCCCGCACGTGCTCATTTTGGATTTTTAACGTCACGGCTCCTAAACAACGGGTCATCTAAACAGCGGGGCTGGGCCACTCTGAAGTCACTGGGAGCTTGTTTTAATTGGCAGGGCCGTGCTGTTGCTGCTACTACGGCTGCTGATTCATTGAACAGTGGCAATCTCGCCTTGTCTCCCTGTTGGCAGGAGAAAAAACATTAAAATGCTTGTCCTAGGCAAATGTCCTTAAGAGCTTCATTTATTTTCAGTGCTGCCAGGCCCATAAAGTGGGCAAAGGAAAGCTTGGCCTTTTCTGTCCTTTACTCCTTGAGTAAAGGACAGAGGACAAAGGACTCTTACCTATACTCGTTAAATCACTGTTGATTGTTGATTTGAGGGTTGTTGTACCTTGGGACAAAAAACAATGACGTAATGTGTAATTAACCTATGTGCTTTTTTTCCAAAACGTTTGATAAAGTCCTGCTTTTGTATCGAGTCCTCATGAAGGGCATGCATAGCAGACGTCCCAGTTGAATGACAGCTATTTATAAGCCAATAAGGGGCTTGCTGGCCTGGCTGTGGGCCTAATCTCCCTGTGCTGTAACTACAATGGCAGTGAGCCGCTTGAAGGCTCAGCTCTGGATTGGGGGCGGGGCTTACTTGTTTTAGCTGTTGATTGATTGGTGCAAGCCTTCCATGTAGTGTTTTCCCCCTCTGTCTGGAGCATTCAGTGTGCCCCCCCCCCCTTTACTCCTGAGCATCCGTAATCACACCAAAGGTTCCAGTTTGTAAGGCTCTGACTCATGGCCCTACTAGAACAATCCTGGCTGATGCAGGGGCTGGTTGCCCAGGCCTGTGCATGTGGCACTGAACCCTTGCTGTTATTCGACGTGAATAATGAACACACACAATGAGCGTGGCCTGCTGGTCTCTCTCTCACTTTGTTTTCAAACAGTGTTGTGCCGTGCTACTGTATCGCATCATGAGGCCTCGCTGCATGTGATGCTAATAACATGGACATTCCTGCTAACCGGGCACATTTTCTTTTTGAACCGGAGCAAACAAGAGTTTTGCCTCAGTATGTTATTGCTTGAAGGGAACACTCTGACTAGAACTAAACTTAGAAGTAACTTGTCTAATAGATACTTGACCAAACCCACCCGCACTGTGTAGGGCCGTCGGTGTTGTTTTATTATATCCATGTAGGCATTCTGCATTGGGATCTGATGAGGTCTTTGTTTGGTAGCACAGAGGCGACTGTAGTACACTGGCGGTGGAATCCAGGCATGCCGGCGCAGGAGGTGTGTGTGTGTGTGTGTGTGTGTGTGTGTGTGTGTGTGTGTGTGTGTGTGTGTGTGTGTGTGTGTGTGTGTGT
>JAOPJO010000139.1:10162272-10172345 GCA_027123675.1 Molva macrophthalma | reverse complement strand
TGTGTGTGTGTGTGTGTGTGTGTGTGTGTGTGTGTGTGTGTGTGTGTGTGTGTGTGTGTGTGTGTGAGAGCGAGAGAATTCTGTTGCTGGATTTGTTTCACAACCACTTGTGGCCAATAAATAATTCCCTTTTTGTTTCGGTTTGTCAATAGAGGTGGTTCATTGTTCGTCAGTTCCGTTAATGCGTTGTTGTTTGGGCCAACAGTATGTCTTTCTTAGGAAATGAGTTGAGAGGTTTCTAAGCCAGCTTGATTTCATTGTCAATGTTTTTTTTTTATGCCTTTCCCAGTGGTATTTTTCATGGTCTTATTGTGAGAGAGACAATGTTGTAGTCTAAATGTAATGCGCTGACCATTCTGAATGTTAATTCTGGGCTTTTCAATATATAACATGTGAAATGAACAAAAATTACCACCTTAATGTAAAGAAATCCAGTATGCAGTTTGTTTGACCCTTCACCTGAATCCTCTTGAGTAAAGAACAGGTCTGACCCTGCGCTTGTTGTCTGTGTGCTTCGTGTTTCCCCAGCTGGACCTTGACCTCCAGGAGGCCGGTGAGCAGGTCAAGGTGGGATGGGGCGTGTCCTACCTGGATACACGGGACCTACGGCTCACCCCGAGCTTCACCCAGGTAACGCTGCGCTGAGCACTGTGACTGGAGGGCGACGAAAACTATAGGACCGCTTTGAAACCAAGTGGGTCAGGTGGTTATTGTAGTGGCGAAGGTGTTCGACTCTCCGCTGAGAGGTACCGGGTTCAATCTCCACATGTCCGCAACCTCACCTGTGGACGTCCTTGAGCAAGATGTGTCCTTGTGTCCGAGTTTACTAAGTCGGTTTGGATAAATGCATCTTCAGATAACATAAAGTTAGCATTTGTTAGTTTTGTTCAGGACAGTTTTGTTCTCGTTACCATTAAGCATGGCTATAAAGGCCACCACTTAAGACTGATTGATTTCCTTTCTTCCTGTATGCACCCTTTTGTCATATCATGGCCCCTGAAGGCAATCTTCTCAAATTGTTCGATAATGAATTGGGAAATTAGCTGTTTTGCCATTTTTGCAGTTGCCTTTTGTTAGAGGTCATCTGTATACTAAGTCGGTTTGGATAAATGCGACAGAATAAGATTTTAGTTAATAGCAACCAAACCATTTTTGCAACCTTTCCTTTGAATGCAGTACATGTGTATTATCATAGCACACGTGACATGGACATGTTCTCTTCTCCTCCATCTTCAGGACAACGGCACGTCCCCCAGCTGTGGCGAGCTGAAGGAGAGGATCAGGAGGCTGCTGTGTGCCGCACGGCCCTCCGTGTCGCTGAGCTGCAGGCCCGCTCAGCCCTCGGGGCTCAAGGTGAGCACAGCCACCGCCAGCCACAAGGCCAGGTCCTGCAGGCCAGGTCCTGCAGCCCAGGTCCTGCAGCCCAGCCTCTGGCACGCGACTACGAGTCCATAAATGGGGAATGCCTGGACTGCATTGATATAGCACTTTTCTAAGCTGTGGCCACTCAGCGCTTTACTCTTAGCGCTTCACATTATTCAGCCATTCATACAAACACATTCATTCACAGCCACCGTGCGAGGGAACAGCCCTGCTGGTTGGGAGAAGTTGGTGGTTGGGTGTCTCGCTCAGGGACACTTGGCCCGGGGGATGCAAGTTGTTGATATAGCTCCGATATCTATGAAGCATGAGTTGAGTCTTCTTGATTATATCGTTCTGATGTTGTGTCTTGTGTTTGAACCATCATTATAGTTTCCAAGCTGTTCATAATCTGGTGATTCACCCTCTGACCTACGCTGTTTTCTGAGGGGGTAATAACAAACTGCACGTGTCTGTAATCTATGTGTGCATTGCCTAAATAAACCCCTTGTCTATCGAAGGCGTTTACAGCCGTGGGCCATAATTACGGTTTTAAAACAAACACTGCACAATAAATGTGTTTGTCATTCAGATTTGGGTTCTCAGAGGCCCCGGTGTCGCCTGCGTCAGCAGCCATGTTTACCTGGCTGGACTAATAAGCGTTTTTGCTGTATTTTGAGTTTGTTTGTTTGAATGCCGTAGGGCTGAGCCTTAATATTCGACTACCCGGATATTCCTTAGTTAGGCAGGTATTCAGATCTCAATTCAATATCCGGATATTCGTTTTGTATTGTTTCTCTGAAAAAATGTAAATACAAAAAATATGAATGTTTTTTTAGCGTCTATGCATATTTGGGGACTGCGGGTAGAAGGCTAGGTTAAATTTCGTCTGAATATCCCAGTAATAAAATATCTATGAACGAGCGCTAGACGTCCGAGAACATAATTGCAGCCATCATCAGAAAGGCCAAATATGGGATGACCGAATTATCATTTGTTAGTTTTGGATAGTTAGTTACATTATTAGAATATTCCAGTAGCACTTTGACAGCTGCCGTCCAGTTTGAGGATACGCAAGCAATTAACCCACCCGGCCTTCGAGGCGTTAATTATTTCAGAAGGGTTTTCATATTGAACATATTTAGCAGCTATTTCAATATTAAGACGAGTCCAAAATACACCAAAAAGCACTACCTACTAAAAATAACGTGTTGGTTATTTAGTAAACATGAATAGAACAGGTAGCAATGTTTTTCCTTTCATGGCAATCCGTTCTCCACAATAGCGCCTGTGTGATTTATCACCAGGCAAAGAGCACTAGTCCTGCCGTAAAAAAAATTCAAAACGTTTTGCTTTGTGATAGTTGGAAGTAGGCCTACTCTCATACTTTGGAAACCGTGTGTGTTCGGAAACTTTTAGGCTGCATTGAAGCTCTGCCGTAAACAAGTCGAACTGGGACTGATGAGTGGATCCGAAAGCTGTTTTGCTATATTGTTGTTTTGCTATTTTGTGTTATCTAAATAACACATTTGTTCTTACCAATTGAACCACTTTAGAAAACGATTAGTTGATAAAACTCGATTCTGCAGCAGTGGTCTCCGCCTGCTACATTTACAGGCAGTGAAAGATACTCACTATGAAGGGACTTGTTTTCTTTATTTTATTTTATTCACAGAATATTCAGCTTGAAATTGTAAGCTTGAAATTATGTATTCGGGCCAGCCCTAGAATGCCGCCCTCTCCCGTTTCACTGTTTTTAGTTTGGACATTGAACACAGCCTTTCCCGGATGAAGAGGTAGAGGTTTATCATCAGTGTTGGCGGTCACATGACCTCCTCTTCCCTGTTGTGTTTCTGGAAAGCAGGAGTCATGCAACAAGGTGCTGTCCCCCCCCAAACCACCCCGGGCGCACGACTGGAAGCTACTGGTCAAGAACTTCCGGGTCACTCTCAATCAGGACGGTGGATCTGCAGGTAGGGCCATTTTGGTTTCTTTGTGGGCTCTTTTTTTGTTGTATTGTGTGTCATAGAGTGTTTCTTTGTACATGATTATCACAGTGATTGCTGTGACGTTTTCCTATTGCCTTTACCTATCGATGCTACACACGATTCACAGTTAATTTAAACAAGGCACCCAGAACCAACCTCCCTAGACCAAGCAGCTCTATCCCATCCTGAACCTCCACGTTTGGGCATCACTCTGACTTGTAGTACTTTTTATTGGTCTGTAAATGTACAATCATACCACATGACTTACAGAACTCCCCCTCCCCCCTCTCTCTTTGGAGATCTTGGAAAACGCCTCTTCACAGCCTTGACACTTAAAGTTAAAGCGCAACCTTTACCTTTGATGTGGGCCTAACACCCACAATACGTAATTGTCATATTGAGTTATCATGTGACTGTCTGGTGATTAAGTCCTTGGCCGTAAACTGGGCCAGCTACTAATTTGTCCGCTTGTCCACTTAACATGTATGTTGTTTTTTTGGGGGGGAGGGGGGGTTTATTTACATGATGAGTCATTTCACTTATAACATTGCACAAGCTTACATATTTGCTCACTCACCGCAACATTTCTGCATGAAGTGGCCATTAATCGCACTTCCCCTCAAGTTTGACCTCTCATCTTGTTCCAACATTTTTTTGTTTTTATTGCAATTGCATTCTCAAAACTTTATCGCAGAAAATGCACACAAAGCATTGCATATTTCTCCGCGAAAATAAAGTGTTGTTTTTGGCAACGACAATCACAGAAAAAACTAAATCCTGAAGGGCTGACAAACCTAACCCATGTACTCCACTTCAAGCACTTAAAATGAAGAAGACAATTACCCTGATGTGGATGTTATTGATGAGCTCTACCTCTGGCCCGGTGCCAGTGGCTGGGTCTTCCTCGCAGAGATTCCTTCCTGGACTCGAGGCCTCGCTAACATTTCTCTCAGCAGAACGGAAGCCTGGGCCCACTTTGCTAAAAGAGCTACTTGGCTCTCGGCTACTAAACCCCTGTCTGCCATAAATGATCCCATTCTACTGAGGCAAGCAAATCGTTCAATCGTTCAGACCAGGGCAGTTGGCCGTCCCGGTAAACCGATGTATTATTCACAATCCGAGACACGCTTTTGGCTGACCTCTCCCGTTTTAATATAACGTGCAAGTGGTCGTAGCAATTTGTGATCTCCCCCCCCCCCCCCCGCGCGCATCAGCGGTTTGACCAGTGATCTGCTGCTAAAGACAATTTACTGCTCCTCCTTATGTCATCGTGACCTGCCCTAGATCTGTCCTGAGTGCTGCCTGGGTTATTTATTAATGAATATATCAGTCTGTGTCGTGGTGTCTTTTGTTGCAGAAGGGCTACACAGCTCATGGATACGTTTTTACTCAGGAATATTCTCTGGAACAGTCTGAACATTTTCAAAAGGGACATTCAAGCTTCAAGTGTTCATCAGTTAACTTCCTTCCCTTCTCTCCCCTCCCTCCATTTCACGATTCCCCTTGTTTATCTACCTACCGTGTCTTATATTCCTACAGGTCCCTGTTACATGATTTTTACCCTGTGCGTTTCCTGTGAAGCGACTTTGAGTACGGAGAAAGGCCCTTTGTTTTAATACGTGGTCTGTGATCGTGTCTGTGTGCTCCGCAGGCAGCATGAATCCTGTATGTGTCATGCAGATGGACGACCCTCCACAAAGGTTCTCTACCTCGGTCCAGAAGAACTCCACCTCGCCCTCCTGGGACCAGCCTTTCATATTGTAGGTCCATTCTCTATAGTATAGTACTACGGAATAGTGTCTAAAATAATCCTGTTCTTAATAGGATTTGTTTGTGTGGCACCTATTTAAAATCAACGTTTACAAAGCACTTTAACATTCACAATAAAAAGTTAAAACCCCACAATTAAAAGCAGTGGATCGATAGAGGCAGGGATACATTAACAAGGAGACAGTCAATCAATCAATCTATCTATCTACGTGTATATTATATAGCTGTGGTACCATGTCTGGCTACCCCAGGTACATTCATTGATAACTGCAACATCATGCATCTAACTCAAATTGTATTTACATTTGCAGTATTTTCTTTAGAGTCTTGACTTCATCCTGTCCGTCTCTCTTCTCTCTGTCTTTCTTAGTGAGCTGAATGGGCGTTCGAAAGAGCTCAACATCCAGCTGCTGAACGATGGGCAACCTCAAGAGGGTAAGACTCCTTCTGTCTGTCTTGCATGAGACAGAGTGAAGCTTTCTATTCAAACTGCAGAACCACTAGTGCATGAGTGGCTGTGGATGAATAGCAGTCTACTCTCATACAAATAATAATAATGCATTCGATTTAAAAGCACCTCTCTCAGACTCAAGGACATATGGGAATCCCAGAGTAAATAAACACAATCAACATTCAATGATTGCAGTAAGGACGTACGGTTCCACAAACTCAGTAGGCCAGGAGTACTCTTCTGTCAGTCTGTATTGAGTAGGAAATCTTGTGGATGTTGTGGACTTTTTTTGTCACAAAGAGTTGGTACATTTTGTCCCAAGGCTTGGGTTACTTCTGGTGTTCCAATGCCACTCATTAGCATCCGGTCGGATTGCGCGACAAGTCTCCGGTGGCTTGAAAGTCCCGTGGAGGTCGCAGCGTGGTCAGATGAGCCAGGCCAGCCTGGGAGATGGAAGTGATCCGTTCACACTCCCCAGAGCCCATATCATCATTAGAAAACCTAGTTAGTTTTTTTTGAGAAACTGCAGCTCTGCGTATGAACAGGTGCAGGGCAAAGTAGGCCAAAATCTGTTGACGAACTGAAGTCGTCTTCCTTCCTCCTATGAAAGTTTGAAACCATGGTAAAACGATGTCACACAAGTGCTGACTGTGTACACACAGGTGTACATCCACTTCCCTCAGATGCTGTGGATGCATAAAGAACTATTATCTTTTAACACTTTTTTGTGATCTGTATGTGTAACCTTAAGATTGCAGACACACACTGTTTTGTATACTCGAAGCCAATTCAACAGTCACTCATCTGATCATAAATCAGAAGTGGTTGCAGTCAACTGCCATATATGTATCCTGATAACAGATCTTGCATTGACATGACAATTGTCACCTCAGCCAAAGAACCGCAACTCTTACCATCGCTTTATTTACATAGAGCAATTGCTAAACATTTGTTTAACAATTGCTCAGTTGGTTGTCAACAAAGACCGTGTTGCTAGAGTTAGTTGTTAAATGACACCCATTATTGCCATGCAATGGCCATACTAGCAAGCAGCCTATTAAGGCTGTTGGATACGGAGAGTAAAAGGTGGTGTATCCATCCAGTCCTATATCCTACTTTAATCTGTGTTCTTGCTGATCAGTTTATATGGGTTGCAGTGGGACCCGACTGTACGATCCGACTGAAAAATGTGCTGCTTGTGTTACCAGATTCTTTACTAGGTCAGGTGTCTGTGCCTTTCCATCTCGCCAAGATGCAACCTAAAGGACAGCAAACATTTGCACTCATGACCAAAGACCAAGTGACTGGATCACTGACTACTGAGGTAGGTTGATGTACAATAATCACGATGCGTTCATTACCTGACATGTCAGTAAAAATAAAGTTATTTTGCAGGTTTCATCATTTGCAATAGTTTTCTGCGTCTTTTTTTTTATGTAGGGCAATTATCAGCACCCGTTGAACTCTTGCTTCAGATTCTCATTATAACCATGATGTAATATATAAGCACGTTATTAATAACCAACCCCCCCCCACACACCCCCCGTCCTCACCCATTTTGTTCCAGTTCACGTACCTGGAACCCAGCGAGGTGCGCTCCTGGCTGCCCCCCACCCCAGCCCCCACCAAGCGGGTGGAGATGGACCGCACGGTGATGCCCTGCGGCACCGTGGTCACCACCATCACGGCGGTGAAGAGCAAGCCGGGCCGACCGCTCCCCACCACGCTCAGCACAGGTACAGGGGCCCCGGGTACATCGCAGTAGCCAGAGAGGCCCCGAAGAGCAAACGTGCGCTTTAACCCATGTGGGGGAAAGCATGCAGCAAATAGGTTTTAGAGACTCGAAAACGAAAAAAATAATCTCAGAGTGGAGAGACCGATTTCCTTTTAAACGTTCGTTAATGTTTTCCGCGGAACTCTTGGTTTGCTCTAGTTTGTGCTCCCCGGCGTCTTATATTATAAGGACATGATATTGGTGCGGCCCATCATTAGTTAGTGGGATGTTAGTCGCAGGGTTTTCCACCTCATCCGTCTGGAGGCTTGATTCTCTCAACATTGAGATTTTGGCAATCCACTCTTGCTCTAATGTTTAGCATTACGCTACATCTATTCAGCTGACGCTTTTTTCCAAAGCAACTTAGAGTAAGTGCATTCAACAATGACGATGCAACCCAAAAAGTTCAAGAATCATTAGAGCACTTAGAGCAATTCATCAAATAAGCGAACTGCTGTAAGTGCTACAATATAGAAACAAGAGATAGAGAAAGTTATTCCTTTTTTTTTTGTTGTATTTATTAGTTTTCATTATGGGACAAGATGCAGTCTGACCTGATGAGTTTTCAGCCTGCGGCAGAAGATTGGTGGGGTTTCAGTTGTCCTGATGTCAGTGGGGTGCTCGTTCCAACATTGTGGAGACAGCAAACAATCGAGATTTGGTTGAGCGGCTGATGAGGCCCTCATTAGTGAGGGAGTAGCAAGTCATAGAGTGAAGCGGACGTTCCCAGCATACCTTCCGTTACTTTGACGTTCGCTTTTGTTCTGCGTGTAAACATAGAATTACAGATATGTTTGTTTTCGCAACGCAACGTCTGACAATCACTTTGAACTGGATTTGCAACATACTTTCCCCACACATTCATTTACTGGTTGGTGCCAAAATACACGTGGCTGTTTTTAAAGGTCACCTCCATGCCGGGACATTATGCCGAGGTCTATTCATGCTTGGCTTCTAATGGAATTCCCTGATGCATTGCATTCATGACACGGTTGCTGCTATGCATTTTTTGTTGAATTCTGTTTACGCAAGCGCTCATAAACATGACTTGGCAAAAAAAAAAAGCACTTCGAGGCCCTCTCACTAGGACAACAAAAAACGACTTGTCTTCACAAAGCGTTTAATCAAAATGACATGTTTTCCTAAAAATAAGAACGGAAGAAGAATCTAACTATTATCTTCGGAGCGCATGGCCCATATGCTTAGTGGGAGACCGGGAAAGTTGGCGAAAAGCAATCCCATTTTCGGTCCCGCCTCAAGGTGAAGTGAAACATAAACGCGCCACTAGCTCACCAGCTCGGCAGGGGTTACGCCGTCAAACCAAACGGGGAGTCATTCCATCCTCCCATTCCCTCAGAGTCTTCCCTGAAGGCCACGCCCACCAAGTCCAAGCTGTCGGAGCGCCGCGTCTCAGAACTGCCGGCGGCGGCGGCGGCGGCGGGGGCGGGCGCCATGGTGAACAAGACGCTGTCGTCGTCGGACACGGAGCTGCTCATGCTCAACGGCACCGACCCGGTGGCAGAGGCAGCCATCCGCCAGCTGCACCAGTCCGCCAAGCAGAAGCTCAAGTCTCCCGTTAAGAAGAGCACCATCATCATATCCGGCATAACCAAGGTACAGGCGCCGGGCGTGGGGTGATACTTAAAATGTAATGGCAGTTGTTTGAGTCTTCGTCGCTCCCTACGGCTCAAACAGCTCTTCATTAGCTGCAGTTTGGACCAGAGTCTTTGTGTTTTTATGTGGTGAACAATAACTATTTTAACACTTTTGTTTAATTGTAAAAATAACCAAAATAACTTGGAACTACACAGCCATGACCATGTCATATTATATAAGGCATTTCTCTCCACTAAAGCAGCTTTAATCAGTGATAGCAAAGGTATACAAACGGATCGTGGAATAGATTGTGATATAACCCGGCACGGGGTATAGAGGGTCTCTGTTTCTGGACTCCTATACAACTCCATACACACACACAGTTGCTGAGTTTATGAGTCAACACGGGTTGATCAGGCCAAATAGTTGGAAGGTTTTCCCCCCTTGTGTCGTCCAATGAGAACATGCAGCAGTACTTTCAGGGCTGGTTGTGGCATGACTCCTTTTACTGGCGAGAGCTAGATTCAAATTTTTTTATGTGCTGCAAAACAAGAAAATGTGTTTGTAACTTTCCACAGCCGTTCCACCTCATCTGTGTTTTTCAGTGAACATTCCTTTATGAACTTTTCATCGATTTTAGGATTCAATATACATTTGGTATAGTCTGTCCCACCAGCCGTTCCCTGTGCTCATACAATGTATATTCATTTGACATAATGAAATTACAAAAGGTGTCTTGAATCTTTTCACTATCACTATTTTTTTTTTACTGGGAAATCAAAGGCACGTAAAAACATTGTTTCCTAAAGTTCTGCTGAACTCTCTTCCCCAGGCCCCGCTGTCCCAGGACGACGAGCTGGCCATGATGGCGGACTACGCCGCCGCCATGGACGCCTCCATGTCAGAGGGCAGCTCCAGCCAGGACGTGACCGTCGCCATCGCCTCCGGATCCAGCAGCCCTCCGCCTCCGTCAGAGGCCGATCAGCCCAGCCCCAGTGGGCTGGGGCGCCCCCCGCAGGACTGGGAGAGCCAGGCCGGCGATGAGCTGGAGAACCTGTCCCTGTCCTTGTGTGTGTCCGAGGCCAGCTGCAAGAAGAGCAGAGGTGAACCACGGAGGGACTGGATTATCCCGGGG
>JAOPJO010000139.1:10147793-10159838 GCA_027123675.1 Molva macrophthalma | reverse complement strand
ATGCTGGCCTCCACCAAATTACCCACAATGCCATTCTAGGATTCCATACATACAAACCTAATTAATATCACACACACGCATACAAAGTGAGACAATGCATGGTTTGGTTGAGCCCATCTTGCGATGAGTTCTTGAGATCATGGAAATGCAGAAGCGTAGTCTTATGCATGGTTTATTTAATTTGGACCATATGCAACAAAGTCATCTTTTAGCCTTGCGCAACCCAATATGGCGGATGTGTACGTCTTCACTGTGTACCCTACTGACTCGGGAGGGAGAAAATAATCGTAATTCTCAAGGGCGTCAGGCTGTTGTAGGCCAATGATGAAGAGAAGAGTGATGTGGGTATGATTTGCACATCGGCCATGAATTTTTCTTTGTCATTCATGAACTTGATGTGCGAGTGCAATGGTGAAAAAGACTCTTATTAGTTGGGAATATTTTGCTCATTTTATGTGTAAATGGGTGTATAAAGGGAGACCGTTTACTCATTATTTTATTGCAAGATAAGGAGAGAATTCTCTAATGAGATAACTTCAAACACTAACTTGTGTTGGCATTTATGAAATAAGGAATTCAAGTACATGAATATCATATTGTACCGCTTGATTGTCAATGTGATAAAATTCCATATGTAATACAATATAAGAAAATTTAAAAAAGATATGATAAACTATTGAAACCTGAGCGGCAAGGACTAATATTAAACCGTTATCCAAATTCCTAATTAATTATTCATTAATGATTCATATTCATTGGCATGGGCTAAGATATTTTGCAATTTTGATGAGTCGCAACAGCCACACAAGAACTTTAATACAAAAAAAAGCGAAATTGCAATACATGAAATTGTTACACTGTTGTTGCTTACTGTGGGGAATATCGCAATGTGTGTCATTGTCATTTGAATGTTTAATTTCTTATTTGCTGTGTTTTCAAATGGCTATCCACTTCTTTAGTCTTCCAGGATGCTCTCTCTTACACTACTCTTGTAGATGGGGTTTTTCGGTGTGTCAAAGGGAACCAAACGGGCCAGAATGGAGACTTTGACACTACTCTTAAGCCATACAAATTGCAGTGCTTGTTAATGAAACCAGTTCTATGCTCATTTGGATTGTGTATATTTTCACTGATTGAAATGTCCATTTCTTTGAATATGTGTTTTTTGTTTTCTTTTTAAAACAATCGCATCGTTGCTTTGAACGAGCATCGATAGTGAAAACCTTTTGGTAACCGTGGAATGGTTTGAACTTCTTTTTATTTTGTTTGTTTTTAACCCAGCTAATGAATGTATTAGTTTTGTGGACATCTTGTTGAATGATGTTCTTCAAGAAAATCTGTTACTTTTAACTACTGTCTGTCCCGTTTTCTCCAATGAGACCACACGTTTGATTGGGACCGACGGACGATGCACCACAACAGACGTATCAAAACGGGACACTCCTTGATGTCAAAAGGTGTTTGGTTCAATTCAGGTGAAGCTGGAGCTCATGCCTCCATGCCCGAGCTCTATGGAAACTGTGTGGACTGGCCCCGAATGAACGTGTCAACGTGTTCGATTGGCCAGTGCTCTGTCCTCACAATCTGTCGTCTTCTTATCCAGAAGGCCGGGAACATAATCATAAACCTGACTCATAGACTGATAAGGTTTGCCTCCCAGGACGTTGAGGCCCAAACGTGCCTGTCGTTCAAGGTGGCCTATTCTGTTTTCCTTTTTCTTATCGTACCAAAAGAGGCATTTACAAGGGACTGCTGCCCAACCAAAGCAAATCCTCTATAAAGTGTGGGTGAACTTTTTATTTTAGTTACTAAACTAAGGTCCTAACTTATAGCAAAGTAGCAGGGTGAATACGAATATGCTATTACCAACATTAAGGATTAAAGAATGGAGAAATAAATGGGTTGCTTTATACATGCAAACTTTCATTGTCCCATAGGAAATGGCAGCCTGTAAGCTATGCAATTGTAATACATTTAAGCAATGAGCTTTTATGTGATTAATAAACTTCCTTCCCATAATTAACATGTTATTGTATTGTATTTATATTCAGCAATAAACATTGACTCAAGAAGCAGTTTCACTTTCAGTGCTTATGGGTCACAGATGATTCCCTGTTACCTTCAATATATAGGCCTACCGACTATTACGTTATTGTTTTTTTTTATATCCCAACTTTTTGCGTTTATGGCTTTGTCGGGATAAGCTACTTACTACTTACTACTTTCAAATGGTTTTGTAGAACACACTAATTCATCTCAACACGCCTACATTACCCACAATGCCTATCATGCGGCTATTGTTTCCGGTCCTGCGCCGTCTCTGGAGCGGATTGGAACCCGGAGTCAGGATTCAATAAATGAGTAGTCTTCACAATAAAGGTAAAGAGTTTTTACACTTATGTGAGCCGTTTTTTAACATAACAGCAACGCACGTCAGTAGAAGATGTGCAGCTTATTGAAATGGGCCACGCCGAATTTCCCTAAGTGTCTTTTTGCCCCGAGGTATTGACATTGAAGTGTACAGGCTCCGGTTGCCGTTTGCGTGTCCATTCCATCCGCCATGCCGATTGTTCTTTGTTACATGCAGGAGAGCACTGAGCACTCCGAGATCGGAGTTAAAACCCGGCAAGAGATGGAATCCATCGAAATCCTGGATCTCATGCTGCCATGGATTGCATACATTATACTTTCTCTTGATTATGCCCCTCTGCTGTGTTATCGTGAACGGTGGATGACGCTGTCATATTTTGCTATGTGTTTACCAAAGGGTCTGCACTGCAAGGATAAAGCCAATGATATTATCCCATATTAAATGAATTCCACACATTACACACGTGAACACTGTTACAACAAATAATTTGTTAAAAATGAGTTTACATTTGTGTAGAAACAATTGTTAAATATATATTGAAGCTTAGCTCGTATTCTTGCGTTCCTTTTACTAATTGTAATGAACCTTATTCTTGATTTTTCAGGGTTGCCATGATGACTGATCAGGCACCAGATGAGTTCATCTGTGAGTATGAATCCATGTCTGTTAAACTGATGGATATGACAGGGAGAGGGAGCCCCCTTACATGTAATATGCAATATGTCTTGTGGTGTTTTTCCCCAGGGTGTGAGGACTGTAGTCAGTACCATGACTCTGAGTGTCCAGAGCTGGGCCCATTGGTGACCGTGGAGGACTCGTTTGTCCTCAGTCGGGCCAGGTGAGGCAGTACCTCACACACACTACTAGGATCTTTACAATTGCGTTATCCATCAGTGGGATCCAAACGGATGCGATGAATGTGCCATTATGGCTGTGTTGTTATGAAAAATATATTTTCCTTGTTCAACTCTTGCCACTTTTCATCCCTAAAACCAGGTTTATGTCATGCACAGGCAGTTAGCCACACAGTATTTCAAAGGCAGTTGGAAAACATATATTTGGTTGACAGAAGTTATTCCAGGTTATAAAGAAATGTTATTATGTAGATATTTGTGAAACTCAATTGGAAAGACCAATGTATCATAGTAAAGAAACTGTCTTATCAAGTCTGGATGTTGTTATACTGATGTCAGTGTACTGGATGGGACAGGAAGTAACGCTGCCATACAGGAAGCTTTTATTTTTTTAGATATCCATTTTCCAGTCAGGGAGACTGTGACATTAGTAGAATAAGACTGCAGTTCTGTTGCTGGTTGTTCTCAAAACAAAAAGTTTAGCTTCCTACTGGTCCATCATAAGGTTGACATGAGCATGCTGCTTGGTTCCATTACAAAAGGTCTTCATTGCCAAGCAGTTTGGAGATCAGAGAGGTGTCCAACGGCGTAGAGGGGGTGTTCGTACTGCAACAGCTGGTCAAGAGGACCCGATTTGGGCCGTTTGAGGCCAAAAGGGTGCCCCACTTGGAGAGAGATGGGCCTTTTCCTCTGAAGGTGCGGACACAACATGTTTACAGCAGCACTTTCCTTGACTCAGACCTTTCTGCTCATGAGAAATATAATAGCAATTTGAATAGCATGGAAATGCATTTGTGCATTTGGCCATCTGCTAAAGTACCAATTAATTAAAATAAGTAAAAAAAAAAAAAAAGTGTTAAATATTACAGACATATTCAGGTTTATTACAATTTTTGTTTTGGCTACCCTAAATCAACCTGGAATGTATATGGTAGAGGAATAAAGGTTATATATTAGAATTGGGTTTTTGGAATCAGTATTGTTTAATACTCCCTATGATCTTTGTGATGAAAATATTTTCTGTATCTCCCATGTCTGATTGAATTTCAGCAGATTTGTTTTGAGTCAGATGAATAGTCTTCCCGAAATGTCTGCTACACAGCAGTCCTCCTCAGCCAAAGTCTTCATTACAAACCAGTAACTTTAGACAACAATGTGTCAGAGGTGGAGTGAAGATCCTCACACACTCATGTGTGTGTGTGTGTGTGTGTGTGTTATCCTGTCTGGGCTGATAAGATCTTCCAGAGGGACGGGGCGGTGGTGTGTTTGGACTCGTCCAGTGAGGAGGACTGTAACTGGATGATGCTGGTGAGGCCGGCCGGTGACCACGCCCACCAGAACCTGAGCGCCTACCAGCAGGACGATGACGTGTACTTCAACACCTCCCAGGTAGCAAGCCCCTCTTCCCCAGGTCCTCAAGCACACTGTGAGCTGCCTGGACACACTGGTTGAATTGATTACTTATCTTTTATTTACCTTTAATTTCTCTCCATATGTTGGCCTTTAAATTACTTTATTTCTTTTCAACCGTTTTATTTTCATATTTTTGTAGTCCATATTGTGTTCATAGTCACTAAAAGATGAAGGAAAAAACACTTTAATATTGAACACTTCCTATTAGAGTGGGGCATTTTTAACCATGACTATTCAGAATCAGAACATGATTTGTTAAAATAGGTTACCCTCTAACACATATCCGTATCAACCTATCTGGTTTGTTTCCCAGTGTCACCCTGCCGTTTGTTGTGTGGTTCCTGCAGGATGTGCTGCCGGGGACAGAGCTCCGGGTGTGGTACGGGGCCTTCTATGCCAAGAAGCTGGACAAGCCAATGCTCAGGCCCCCCATGCTGCCCACACCACCAGGTCAGCAGGGGGAGCTAGAGAGCAGCCAAGTGATTGCCCTGTCTCACTCTATGGCTGAATAGATCATATATACATCTTTACATCCATGAGATAAATAACTGTCATGATACTTGGGTATAGTTTTAGTAGTTTGTATTACACATACACATTTTCATTAAAACGTGAATTCATTAATCTTGACAAAAAACATGGCAACCCTGTGAGTGTTGGCTCCATGCAGCTATGGTCCTTCACAATAAGGTATATATACTATCCTAAGCTAGGATAAGGGCTACTGACATCACAGGTCTCTCTCCATACATCCATTAGATGTGATTCCCTCAGCCAAGGCAGAAACCCTAATGGATGCCGTATCCCCCACGATGCCTGGTGGTGTTGACAACATGAGCGCAGGTGAGTTTCCTCTCTTCATATCGTCTGACCATACGTCAACACATCAAGTTAATTTAAAGAGATTCTTCACAAAATATGTTATTATTTTAAAAGGCATCACAATCCCTGAAAAGCACAAGGAAAAAGTCAGAATTGAACAGTAATACAACTGTTGAGCCATGTTGTAGAAAACATGTAATTCGTTTCAAATGTGTTGATGTAGGGTTTAATATAGCAACAATTATTATTGTACATATAATACTGTCAATATAAATACAAATAAGGTCCTATTTTTATCTTACTTTATTTGCCCTCCCATATATTATATTGTTGCTTTATACATACTTATCACTTATCATTACACATACATATCGTTTTTCTATAGATATTTCATTTTTTCGTATGCTGCAACAACCAATGAGGAATAAAGTAGAACTGTGAATGATTTGAGCAGCTGTCCATCCACTTACCCAGCCATTCATTATCAAACAGTAGTCGGAAAAAAAAAAAAATGCTGAAAAGGGCATCCAATCCAAATTGCCTTCTTTCCCTCCTCCGTCCGGTCTCCGCCAGGCCAGCTGCTGAGTCACCTCCACGATGGGAAGACCGTGGACCAGCTCCTGCCGCGCGAGGACGCCCTCATGGCGCTCAGCAGCAATGTAGAGGAGGCCCTGACCGCCGCCGCCGCCGCCGCCGCCGCCGCCGCCGCCACCACGGTGACCACGGTCACCCGCATCCGGGTGGCCACCAAGAGAGCCGGGGGCCGTGGAAGGAGGGGCAAGGGTCGTAGGGCGGCTGCTGTGTCCTCCTCCTCCTCCACCTCCTCCTCCTCCTCCTCCTCCGCCGCCCACAGCGGTAACAGATACCGTAGGTCCTCGCGCGTCTCGCTACGCCTTCCAGCGTGTCATAAGAATTCCTCTTTAATAATCAATTTTGTTTTATAAAATGCCCTATTTTATATGCTAGTTAGCAAGCACATATAGCCATTAAACATTAACATAATATGAACACTATGCTTGGCACTCAATTTTCAAGAAAAGCATAACATACCATTTTGATCCACCATCCTCATGAGCAAAAGTCAGGAATGAGTTTCCTTTCACCAAACAAAAACGATAAAGCATAACAAGAAGCCAACAATAAGAAAAACAACAAACCATATGCCCGACCCTCACATCCCCGGCCGTCTCCTTCCAGACGTGAAGCCTCTGATGGAGACCGCGGCCCCCGAGGGAGTGGAGGCGGACCCGGAGAGCGGGGGCAGCCTGCCCACGGGCACGGGCGCCGGCACCGCCCCCCTCCTCAAGAGACACAAGACCCGGGAGCACAAGCGCGTGTACCGCTGCAGCCTCTGTAGCAAGGTGTTCCAGAACAGCAGCAACCTCAACAGACACATCCGGTCGCACGGTACGACTGAGCGCCGCCTTGTCTGCTCGCCCCCCACGCCGTCCTTATGATCCCATGGCAGCCGTGGCCCTGCCCCGCGCTCCCATTGGCTGCGGTCAAGTAAAGGGGTGGGTGGTTGTTGGTGGGTTACCGTCAGGTCCCTGGGTAACTGCCGGGTCCCTGGGTTACCGTCGGGTCCCTGGGTTACTGTCGGGTCCCTGGGTTACTGTCGGGTCAGTTAAAAATACAATCACCCTGACTTTGAATTACCCTCCAAGGTTAGTTTAGTTAAAAAAAGTTAACAACTGCTGTTATCACAATGATTATTATAATGACTAATGATGACTTTGTGTTTTGGGATTGTATCAGTGGTATCACTCTGTTGCTCGTCGATATAGGCAAGTGTAGTTAACCTAATACAGGTATTTATAGTTGACCTACTTGTTGCGGTGAGATTGGGTGAAACTATGAACACGTGATATATATATATATACGTTTGTAAAGCAGGACCCATTCTGCTGCCTTTCCCCAGGTGATAAACTCTACAAGTGTGATGAGTGCGACAAGCTCTTCAGCCGCAAGGAGAGTCTGAAGCAGCACATCTCCTACAAGCACAGCAAGAACATGGTACGCGTGGCCCCCAGGGGCCGCCCGCCGCCGCTTAACACACACACACACATAACACATCTCCTTCATTAATTGTCGTTGTGTTCCACAGCCTGACGTAGACTACAAGTACATCTGCAACATGTGTGACAAGTCCTTCCGCCTGGAGAACGCCTTGAAGTTTCACAACTGCAGGACAGGTCCTCAATGTTTATTTAAGTGTTTACTTCTCTTTTAAGAGACAGTTTTAAATCAACCATTTTGTGTTACTTCTTATTATCACAAATGCATAACATGTCATCAACTTCAATGTTTATAAAATGTCTCTTTCAGGGACAGTTTTTAAATCAATAATTATGTATTATTATGATCCATAGTTTTCAGTTCAAGAATTAGGGTTTAAAATGTGGCATTTCGATGCAGTAGCTCAGGGGGTAGTGCAGGTCGTCTGGCAACCGTAAGGTTGCCGGTTCGATACCTAGCTCCTCCTAGCCAATTGCTCCCGGCGAGCTGGCTGTTGCCTAGCACGGTTGACTTCGCCGTCCGTATATGAATGGGTGAATGTAATGAAATGAATTGCAAAGCCTCTGAGTGGCCACAGGTCAGAAAAGCTCTATGTAACTGCAGTCCATTTAGAACCACCACGCCTGGACACTGGTGTATGTTTTTCAACATCCTTACAGTACGAGAAGTTTTGGTAGAATGTGTTGAGCTGTGTCCTACCGCGCTGACACTTCAAACGCTCCTCTTCTTCCTCCGCACCGCAGACGACAAGACGTTCCAGTGCGACATCTGCTCGCGCTTCTTCTCCACCAACAGCAACCTGTCCAAGCACAAGAAGAAGCACGGCGAGAAGCTGTACTCCTGCCAGATCTGCAACAAGATGTTCTACCGCAAGGACGTCATGCAGGAGCACCACCGGCGCCACGGCATGGGTCAGTCGCTCGGTATTACCCACAATGCAGTGTTTTCCTCGAAGGGTCTTTGCTGCACAAGTCTGTATAGACGATTGACCTCAAATAACGTCCTTTTAGTAGAGTCGGGAATTGTATTTGAACCAACGTGTGTTTCGAAGCTGGAGGATGTACCGTAGGTATAACAGGAAGTCAATGGCAACATCTCTCTCCATGAGCTAATTGTCCACCATCTCGTCGGTCCTCGAGATCCCTCCACAGAGTGACCGTTCAGTGCTGCTGTTGTGGTTCAAGCCCCAACATGCGTGGTGATCTCTTCTCTGTGGTGTGCGCTCCTCCCCGTGTCTCTGCCCAGGCCCCAAGCACATGAAGCGAGAGGAGCTGGAGGTGAGCGGCGAGGAGGCCACCAAGTACAGGAAGGAGCCCTCGCCCTGTCCCGTCTGCGGCAAGGTGAGAGACGTGACGGGACGTAAAACACACAGGACAGTGGGAAGTGGCTGGCAGGGTTTGACTCCCAGCCATCAGGTGACGGGGACGATTCCCCTCCCCCCCCCCCATGTCTGCAGCCCCGTCCTTGAGCAAGATGTCTGACCCCAACCTGCTCACTAACGATATGCATCAGAATTTATCGGCAGTCACTTTGGATAAATGCGCCGGCTCGGTGACCATTAAATGGTTTTGTTTCTAGTGGCAACAAGGCCATGACTGTCACCAGTCACCAAAAAATGACTGTATTGTCATAAGAAATGTACCGATTCCACTTCTTGATGTCTTTGTACAAATTACAGGTGATTTAAGTTCAAACACACAACTGATTGACAACCAAGTCCCAAAATTTGTCTTGATACAGAATATTGAATCATTACCGTCAAGTCACCCTTTTTATAATAACAATATATAAAAGACAATATATATTGGATATTTGAAAGACAAATATCCAATAATAGTTAATAAATGGAGTATTTGCACGTGTTTAGCTATAGTCATATGCAGACAACATTTAGCTAGGTTATAAGACAAACATGCATGCAAACATTGCTAAATAAACAACCAATATTTTCATACAGATTCTTGTGCAAAATGTGTGTACATACGTGTGTGTGTGTGTGTGTGTGTGTGTGTACGTATGCATGTGTGTGTGTGTGTGTACGTATGCATGTGTGTACTTATGTGTGTGTGTGTACGTATGTGTGTGTGTGTGCATACGTGTGTGTTCAGGTGTTCTCCTGCCGCAGCAACATGAACAAGCATCTGCTTACCCACGGAGATAAGAAGTACACCTGCGAGATCTGCGGCCGCAAGTTCTTCCGCGTGGATGTCCTCAGAGACCACATCCACGTTCACTTCAAGGTGAGCCACAGGGTCCAAACTGGGGGCCCTTTTTCAGGAAAACAGTTGGCCCCAAACCACGCTGAAAGGAGGCCCTTCAGTTCTCAGTTCAGTTGATCATATCTAATCATGAAGCTGGTCTTAAGGCAAATACCACAGCAATATCTCAAACACATGTTCTGTTGTGACAAATATCACAGCAATACATCAAACACATGTTCTGTTGTGACAAATATAGCAATACATCAAACACATGTTCTGTTGTGACAAATATAGCAATATGTCAAACACATGTTCTGTTGTGACAAATATCACAGCAATGCCATCAAACACGTTAGTCCTGTCTCAGGTACCTTCACGTTATGTTGGTGCATGTCAGGTTCAAAATATATATATTTATAAAAATAATATTGAATTATTTTATAATTATATGACTCTGAGTCTATGTGGTTTTGTACTTCTGGGGAAAATGCAAAATAATTTGAGAGCTTATTGGTTAAGGAGAATGAAGCTGAATAACTCAAGTCATTTATTTCAGGACATAGCGTTGATGGACGAGCAGGAGAGGCAGGGCTTCATCAAGAAGATCGGCATCTCCGCTGATGACAGCGACGACTCGGAGGACGACGAAGACGAGGATGACCCCGAGCACCACAAATACAACTGCAAGAAGTGTCAAGTAAGGTTATACAAGACCCAAAATCAACAAGCTGCAGTAACCATAATGGAAACTTTCAGGAATCCCGTTGAGCTTGTTATTTTGGCATGAATATAGCTCATATTTCACAATGTGAGATTTGAGACCGCGCATTAGCCGGTACCAGTATGTAACAGATCTGCAAACATTCACTTCTGATATTAGGTCCCAATGTCCACATTTTTGTGGACTTGTGGACTTACAAATAATAACTGCTGTAAACCAATTTTTTTTGTGTGTGTGTGTGGAAGCAATAGTAAGTATAGTCTGCCGTTTAAGGTGTTTGACTCCTGAAAGGGCCTGAATTTGATCGTAAATATCCATGGTTTATCCGAAGGCATCCTAGAGCAAGATGTTGCATGTATCTGAGTTCACTGTAAGGGGTTTGTGTGTGTGTGTGTGTGTGTGTGTGTCTGCTAGCTGTCCTTCGCCAAGGGCCGGGAGTACCTGAAGCACATCATGGAGCAGCACAAGGAGCGGGGCTACGGCTGTGCCATCTGTAACCGCCGCTTCGCCCTGAAGGCCACGTACAACGCCCACCTGGTCATCCACCGCGAGCAGCTCCCCGACCCCGCCGTCCAGAAGTAAGACGAGGAGCTGGCCCCGTAGGGGGGGGGTCAAAGGACAGAGGAGAAGCCGTGGGGTATCACTGGAAGGGTTCGGTTACGCGTGGGAAACGCTGTGAACGCTGTGAACTACCGGGCAGAGGGACGGATTGAGTTTGGTTATGAATCGCTTGATCAGAGTTTATTGCTTCTATGAATCATCCAGGCCTCAATGTCAATATATAATAATGTTATTACTAGACATAGAAAAACTGAATGCTAAGGAAGTTCTAGTACAATAATGGCAAGTTATTTTTTAATGATTACAAATGTGTTATATTTAACAATATTACTATGTATTTTACATAGGTACATTCATCCGTGTGAGATTTGTGGCCGGATATTTAACAGCATCGGAAACCTGGAGAGGCATAAGATCATCCACACAGGTGAACTCTAATCCATAAAATTATCCTATTTTATGATACCAATTATGAGTAAATCAGCGGAAACGCATGACAGACAACATTTTTTTGAATGTACTCGGGTACAGTGATTACAGAGTAAATCCCAAATCCCAACTAATGTCGAGATGTGCCTAGAAGTTGATAAATGCGCACTGTATTTCACACATTACGATAGATGCGATTCTTGCCACCACCACTCAGTGTATTTCCCTGCACATGCTAATGCTATGCTAACTCCAACGCGCGGTGATCCCAGGGGTGAAGAGCCACAGCTGCAACCAGTGCAGCAAGTCGTTTGCCAGGAAGGACATGCTGAAGGAGCACCTCCGGGTCCACGACGACATCCGGGACTTCCTGTGTGCCGAGTGCGGAAAAGGTTTGGCTCGCCGAACTTTTGCCGAACACACAAATGAGAGTTTAGTTACTGTTCAGTTATTGAGCGGACGCCTTTTACAGGGCCTTTCAGATACCTGTCGTCCAGGGGTAGGTAGGGGGCTGGGCCTCTTGCTTAAAGGGTGCCTTCAGGTAGACATGGGGGTTGAACCCGGTACCCAGAAGCCACGCCGACTGTTCGTTTGCTTGTGGGGGGGGGGGGGGCGGCGCGGGGGGGGGGGGGGGGGGGGGGGGGGGGGGGGGGGGGG
>JAOPJO010000139.1:10087626-10107553 GCA_027123675.1 Molva macrophthalma | reverse complement strand
CACACACACACACACACACACACACACACACACACACACACACACACACACACACACACACACACACACATAAACATATATATATACGCACACACATTCCAGTCCTGTTTGATTACTTCACCATTTAGCAGGGAGGATGGCTCTTCAGGCACGAAGATTATCAAATTTCGCGAGCATGTCTCAACAGAACAGCAGCTCTGGCATGTGTTAAACACAAGGCATATTCGAGTGTATCCCCACCTGAATCACCTCAATGGAAGTTGGCATCAGGCACATTATAGTTTGCTTGGCGGTAGCTCTTGATTGCAATGTCACAGCTCCTGATGTGTGTGTGTGGATGACCTTGTATCTGAAGGAAGGTACTGAGGCCTCTGTTCTTACGATTTTTACTGACTCTCTCTCTCTCGTTCGTTTGTTCGCTCGTTCCAGAGGTGTTTGAGGAGCTGACGGCGGCCGTGCAGGAGAAGGACTCGCTGGCATCAGAGCTGCACGTGCGTCACGTGGCCATCGAGCAGCTCTTCAAGAACTGCGCCAAGCTGCCCTGGCTGCACATCAGCAGGGCCGCGGTCAAGGCCAGCAGCGGGAACACTCCCGTGGAGTGAAGCTCACACCGCCTTCTCTCCTTGTTCTCCCTCTCTCTCTTTCTTTCCTTCCATCTCTCTGTGAGAGGGGAAGCCTGGTGAGCTGGGGGGCCCCACCCCTCCATCATGCCACTTAACGGGCTGAAGCACGCCTCCTGTCGAACGCTGAATGACTTTGCTAGACAGCGACACCGTGCCGCGTTGTGGTTCCCCCCAGCAACGGCAGTTGGCCACAGCGGGACCAGGTCGAAGAAAGGCATGGCCATTGTTTTGGACCACCACAAGGTTGTAGAGTTTTTGTAATGCCCTGTTGTCCTTCACAAGTGGTAGAACGAGATCTGTACATGTTGCTGTAAATAGTATCCTTGGTGGGTCGTCTGGCTACTAGATGAAGTGGTTATCTCGAGGGCAATGCTTTCCTTTTTGCAGACGGCGGTATTAATAGGGAACATCTGTTCATCCTGTCTCCATTTTTCAATTAAATTGGTTGCTGTTTTTGTGGGGGGTTTTAATTCTTTCTTTTGGGAATTGTTTTTTTTAAGATTTTATTTGATCTCACAGAACTTGGTCTGGAGATTAAATCTGTATATTTACAAATTTGGTTTAAAATCCCCATTTTGTTGCTTTAGTGATTGGTTAGAGAATGAAGAAGTGCCTAAGAATATTTTAAACCTTTGGATTGACATGGTGATGTATTTTAATACGACTCTAAACTGCTGAGCAGTCACAGTTTGCTCGTTTTTTGTTATTTAATGGCTAGAACTACTAAATTAGGTTTCGAGTTGCCTTCAAGATAGAATAGGAGGTTGAAGGGTGGTGGTTGTTGTAAGCCAAAAAAGCACAGGATAGATTTGGAAGATTTTCATTTTTAAAAAGCGTTTACACTTGATCTCCCTGAGTTCACATGTGACCTTGGCAAGCAGTTGTTTTCAAAAGGAGTCATGTTACAGTATTTGTAGGATGATTGGTAAAGCATCTGCAGCTTAAGATAGAAAGTGATGGCTTATTTTCATTTCAATTGCGTGGCGTATTCTTTTGAGATGCCTGTGGATATCTGTAACACTGTAGTGACAGAGGAAGGATTCTATCACTACGAGTGGTTTCCCTTCACTAAACCAAAGCCGTTGTTGATACATTTGTGTCTGGAAATATAAGCACCCGCCTTGCTTAAGCTTGATGAATCCAGTGTAAATGCAATACCAACCAGATTATGGAACTTTTTTCGTTTTTGTCATGTGCAACTGTAATTCATGCAATATTATCATAAGTCATTTTTATATAAGCGGTTTGTAAAATGTCTATAATTTGGTAATGTGTAATAATTGAGGGCTAAATTGAAGCTTAAGCAATACTATTAAGTTAAGTAGAAGGTTTCCTGGCCTCGTTTGCCCTATTACAATAGAAATAGTTAGTAAAACTATCAGGATGCAATTAACCTTGGAACGTGTAGTACCCCTATGCAAGAAAGGAATAAAGAAAAGCGGAAGCCTTATATAACTAAATTATATAAGAAAACAATATTGAATAAAAGACCATAATACATATTTGAGCTTTCCCCTAGGGAGAACATTGAACTACTTCTGAAAGAAATAGGTTAGGGAAACCCCAGGGTTGAATACCAATCGATGCTTTGCATAGTCTTTGTCACTGTATATATTAAGCTCTCTTTATAAGAGATATAAGTTTGACCCATTGTGGGTCTACAGAGGTTCAATCTGGTTGTTTTGATCAATTTTAAACTCTGTTTGGAGAGATGTTTATTCTGTGTGTTTGTTATCTTTTTTTTTTTAGCTTTTGTCCTTTATGAAATTGTTGAATTCTTTGGGGTCTTTTATTTTAGTTTTGAATCTGAGTGCTGTTATGGTTTGTTTACAGTGGAAATATAGACATTTCAGATAGTGACCATCAGTTGCCTGTGGTGCATCCCTTTTATTGGCCGCAGTTCTTGTTTGCATATACTGGTTACACCTTTACTCCTTCTGAAGTGATTATACAGCCGTTATTTTTCTTATGTTTGTGATGTGTATGGTTTTACTTGTGCATTGAATTACAAATTGTATTTATTGTGTGTTTCATGGAGCTTGCAGCCTGCGTGACTTGAGCATACAATTATTTTTCTAAACCATTTAAATAAATATTTTTTTTTAACATGGATTCAGATTTTTGTCTCTTTTCATCGTTACTCATTTAAATATGATAATGCAGAAATTTCCAAAGGATATACTGTGTATGTGAAGTAAGAGAACAATATTTTATTCACCAAGGCCTCCACAAGTCACTTTTATAATCCATTATGCCATCTGTAAATCTAACTGAATAGTCATATTCATGCACTCAAACAAACTGAATTGACTTAACTGAGAAATGCAGCATCCTAGAGTAAAGTAACATGTATGCGTTTTGCAGAACAACAATAAACAATAAAAACTAAATGAACCATCTACACCTTAGGTGGTAAATGGAGCTGGAGTGCCCTCTTGTGGAGAAAGGTAAAACAACTAAATCCGCTACTGATAAATCCCTAGTTTTTCACGCCTGACGCGGGATCTGAAGAAAATACTGTAATATTCACGTTGAACACAAAAGTTTATTTTCTGGGCACATTCGCATTAGAATGTTTAATTTAAAACCATAGTCTACTACTTATAACATACACACTTAAACTACCAGAATGGACAAACTAATAAGGACATTTGATTACTAGCATTACGACTTTACACTTATTGTATGTAATTACTATTATTTCACACACCAAGGTGTGTACACGTCATGGACCCTTTACAGGCCCATGGTCGGTAATCAAACTGTTGGTTCTGATTTAATTAAATGTTATAATTAATGTAGCTACATCTCTCAAACCAAATCTAAGATAACCACCAGTTGTATACATAGACCTCCTCTATACACATACGTCGTGGTCGTGTGAACACACCACGAATAAAATACAACAACCCTATTTCGTGCAGATTAACTATGCAAATCTATTTCCGACAGAAATCGCTCTAATCCATGGGTCTCCTCTAAACCAATAGAAATACACAGAACGTTTTATGGGCAGGAATGACAGCGTCGTGGGCGGAGTAACGTCCAACGTGAGGTCCTAGCAAGAGCTTCCAGGACCTCAACGTTTCCTATCGTGACGTCGTGCCCACATGCTGAACTCAGGGAAAAGTAAGTTTGTTTTCTTATTAATTCTTGAAGGTAATCATTTTTATTAGCATTTGATTGTCATAAATACTGCCTTAAAGCGACCAACAAATTACTTTGGTTGATAAATGTTCCTTATAGACTTTGCTTTATCTTAACCCAATGACATAGCTAGGGCCTTAGTGCTATATCAACGCTATTCTGTCCGTCAGACCATCATGCGATTTACTTATCACATAGTTGCTGATGACATTGTGATATGTTGTAACGTTTATGGAAACCGAAAGCTATTAACAGCTCTTTGTGCAATGTTTTGCAAACTGGCAGAGTACAGTTACCTATTTGAAGTGCCACATGGATAAACGGAAGTAGTGCGTCACAGCCCGCCTTGCTGGATCACTTCTTGCCGCCACATTGGAATTCCGTTGGCGGATGACGTCATCCACTGATTTCCATGCGCTTTATTCCTGACTCCAATGTTTTATATCTTTATATCGTTTTCGGGTAATCCTAAATAATAGATTGGCTGTCGCTTGTCTAAATCTTTATTATTTACAGGGATTGCCAAGTTGTTAAATCGCTGATTCGAAACATGAAGAAAGAAATTGCTGCCGTCGTTTTTTTCCTGAAGAGGCTCATTAAAAAGGGGGAAAAGTTGGATTCTACTCAAATTGAGAAAGTGGTTGAGAGGCTGGCGGTTGGACTGCAGGAGAAATTCAGAGGGCACTGGTACCCAGAGAACCCCAGTAAGGGCCAAGCATTCAGGTAATATTATTTGCGGCTAAAATATAATGGCTGTTTATATTTTATAAACAGCCATTAACCCTAACCCTAACTGAGCATCTGGTGTGATGCTCAGCTCCAATTATGCTCAAAATAGCCAAAACACCACTGCAGTAATGTAGACTAAATAACAACTCCTTTTTTTTAACTCTCTCTCTAGATGCATCAGAGTGAATCGGTTCCAGAGGCACGATCCAGTGTTATTGCTGGCCTGCCAGGAGAGTGAGGTTCAGTACTCTGACTTGGGCCTGCCCAGAGAGTTCACTTTGTGGGTGGATCCCGGAGAGGTGTGTTGTAGGTGAGTCTGGAGGGATTGGTGTATTATTTTTATAACCTCTACAATCGTTTCCTCTCAGTATTGCCAGTCTGGTCTGATGATTCCAGCACCACTAATTGAAAGTTCTTGCTTTTTATCAAGCTACTGCACATGGCAGTAGCTTGTACTATTTTGTAGAACCCTACTTGCCATATGTCTTTTCTTTTTTTAATCTGAATTGAAGCAGCTGCAATTAGCAGATGCTGTATTTTTTTAATTGTTATTATTTTTCTTTTGTTTGAGGAACAACATTGAACAATTATTGTTTCTCAAAAATCATTTGACCATCCAACTAATCAATTATGATTTTTTTTTAAAATTCTGCTGTAAAATACTGGATGTTGAAAGAACTACCGGTAAACATTGAACATTTTTTATGACCTCATTCCTTGTTGCCAAACAATTCCTATATTCTCCGTCTTTTAGTTTAGCATTATTGACACATTTGGCGACCAATATTGGTTGTTTAATGGTTTGCTTTCCTCCTTAGGTATGGTGAGCAGAACCCCTATTTCTCAGTGGCCAGTTTCTCTAATGGGGAGGAAGATGACAAGGAGGTCGCAAGGAAGGTGACCAGTGCTTTGGAGAGGGTGACGTCAGACTACAACTCTGGCTCCTCCTCTGACGAAGACTGTACACTGTGGGAGACCCCAAGCTCCTCCCCCCTCACCCTACCCCTCGGCCGCACCACACGTCAGGTGAAAGCTATTGACACTTGTTTATGGGAACATTTTATGCTTTAGTCCTTTAGCAGGTGCTTTTATCCAATTTGGCCTCCACAGTGTGGCTGAGAACCATCGAAGCATAACATCAATATTGGACTACAAAATATCTGCTGCACAAGGTTTATTAAGGACACATTTTGTTTATAAGATTGTTGGTTGCACTTAAAGTACTATTTATTGTATTACCAAGTGATTAAACAAGGAAGTGCTAGTACAAGTCGGTTGATTTACAACCTAATTGCAGCGTTGGAGCAAGGATTTGTTATTGAGGAATTGCCAAATTGTTTAAATAATGGCCATCAGAGACCATTTTCTTAAATTGTTACCTTTTCCAAATATTTAGTTAGGCTCTTACTCAGTATAAGCAGGTATGGTTTTGGCATCTTGCTCAAGGTTATCTAAGGGTGGACTTCAGACCTAGGGGTTTGAACCCTGAACCCATCAGCTGGGAGTCAAACGCGATATACACGATCCTGCTTCTGTTTTTGAGGAACCTAATGTTGCTATTTATTTTTCACAGGTGATGAACCCAAATGCTCCGACATGGAACCCCAAGAAAAAGATGGCGGTGGGTAAGGGTCACCCATCTACTCGGCCTCACTACGGTTTCCGACCCCATGGCAGACTCCATCACCCCTTAAGGCACAACGTTTGGGTTCCAGAGGTCTACAGAGCAGGGCATGGATACTGGGGCGGCCACCACAACATGGCACACTCTTACAGCTAGTGACTGTAGTGATTTTTAGAATGAAGACTCATGATGGTCTTTTAGGGAGTAACATCAAACTAGATGACTGACCAAATTTCTTTTAATAAATTATTCTAGATAGAATTTTGATTTGTATGAACTATTTTCTGCACTTTGGACTATTTATAATAGTTAGAATTAGGGCCGGGCAATAATTAAACATTATTGTTTATCGTCTTGGTATTGTAGGCTTGGTATTGTATCATCACAAGATTAAGATATCGACTCATCATGATACCCAGTTTTAGAGTCTAAATGAATTACGATGGGAAGATATGCCTTTAAAATGGTCAACTATGAGGTTTGAAATGTCAGAGAGAAAGGAAAACTAGTTTTACACTGATACCATACTTTATATTTCCATATATCTTTTTTGAACTCAAGTATATTGTGATTTTATTGATATTGTGTTAAAATACCCATAATAATTGGGATAATAAATGTTTCCATATCGCAAGCCCTAGTTTGAATATTAAAGGTGCATTGGAAGGCTAGTAGCATTTAAGTGGTGAGTCAATTTTCTTTATGGGTGAATTATGTACATGCTTCCGTCCTTTTTGAGCCAGTGATTATTTATTCAGTGTAGGCTAATGAAATGTATAGACTTTTTAAAAGGATACTATATTAACTTGTTTCCATGCATCAAATAAAACATTTTTATAGTTCAATCTGTAGTCCTAACTTTCATTCATTATGTGAGGAAACAAATATTTGGTATGAAGGATGTTGTGGCTTCCGTGGCAGTAACTTCTGTAGCCTACCTGTAGACATTTGAGATGTTTGTCAGGCACACATTGAAAACGGCAGTACAAGCACTATACCTAGAATTATGTTTTTAGATACCCTTGCATTGTCATAAGAATTTCAGTGTACTACGGAAGGACCATGTTATACTGTGCATTTGATAATAAAACCGACTGAAGTGCCTTGCAGAGACTAATAGACCATGTACAGCTAAATAATTGTGTAGTATGTGCAGCTCAGAGACGTTTCTTGGTCAGAACTAGCTAGTTAAGATAAAACAAAAAGTTACATAAACAAATTGAGAAGTTATGTCTGCTCTGACCTATTAAATATTCATTTTTATTTCTGTAGGATTGTGTAATGTTACAGCTTTAAAAGAACTCAAATATTTTACAAAACTTTACTAAAACGAGTTGCGTTTACATGTTTCTCTGTCAGTCAAATGGTTGGCACACCCAGTGGGCTTGTTGTCTTCGTTCAAAACAACAGTAGGGGGCAGCCGTGGGTCTAATATGAAAACAACAGGTCACGTGACAGTCACGCACCCTCCTGTGTGCACCTGCCGAGAGCGGAGAGGGAGGGAGTGGAGTTTCGGATGCTTCGGTGGTGTGAGCTGCTCTTTCAAATTCACCATAAGTCCGTCTGATCAAGTTTCGACTAAGTCTGGGAATAGAACAAAAGTTATGGAGTTCGTCGTACCCCGATTCTGCTGTGTGATATTTGCTCTAATGACAGGTAAGTGTTTCTCAACAATAAAATTTGAGCTACTTTTGTGACCCTGTATGTATTTACGCGAAACCCGTTGGGAAAACTGCAGTCTTCCATGGCTCGCGGACAACGACCAAGCTCCATAGGGTCGCGTGTTTACGGACGTAAATTGTTTTCGATACGGACGATGTGATCGAAATCTGTTAAACATTACATTGTTTTATTACCACGCATCACTCCTCCACGGTGAGATAGGCTAACTCAGACATTTTAATTGTTTGGTTTCTGAACAATATGTTATGCCGTATTCGTTGGCTCAACGTTAGTGTAAATGAAAGAGTCGAGGATAACACAATTTGATAGTAAACGAACACGATTAGCGATGTGGGATCTCGGTCGACTAACTGTTAGTCGTTGCCTTATTCCAAGGTCGACAGTTTTCTACAAAAGGAAATGCCTTTTAAATGTACTTTGCTAGGTGCCAGGACTCTTCTTTAAAACGGACATAGGCTACTGCCTAGCTATCTGTCACAGCGGGTGTTCGTAAAGAGTACTATTCGGGTGGATTTACTTAGTATCGACACTATTGCTTCATCGTGTCTTTTGTAAAGTTAGTTTACATTTAGAATAACATTGCCAATGTAAGTTACAGAAACTCAACTTGTTAATGGATTTGCAGTTTTTTTTTGTTTGTTGCAACAATGGCTTGATCCGCTTTAAAACCTGTAGCTGAAGGACTTCAAAGACCTGCGTTTTTGTCTGCCATCTGCCAGCGCAGCCCCCCCCCTCCGCAGAAGACCGTAGTACGATGGTCCAAAGATGTACAAATATAAGTCGATCCAATTAGATTACATTTTGATTTATTTTGGTAGTTGTGTGTTTGGGTTGGCGGGTTATCTCCTTATTTTAGTCCCATTCGCATTGTAATATAATGGCCTATACGAAAAACATCCTCTATTGAAGTTAAAAGACAAACTTAGTGATGGACACCAGCGGACATTACACAGTAATATTGATTAAAAAATCGTTTTTCATGAACTACCCATGGTACTGCTTTAAACGTATTAACGGGAAATTATATTTCCAATCACACATCTAATTATATATATGGGTGTGTTGTTCCTTTTAGTGCCCTGGAATTTTGATTGAAACTACCAATACCATTACTTACTTACCCAGCATTGTTATGAGAGGACGTGTTTTATTCTTCAGTATTTATTCAATATTTGTATAATGAGATGCTTGCTTTGGCACCAAACCCTCCCAGTTATGTAAACCCGAGAGAGAGTTAGGGTGGATGGTGTGGTGTTTTGCCTATTTTTTGTGTTTCCCACCTTTACAATGCAGTCTGACATCAAGATGATGTTCCGTTGATACTTGCACCACAAAGGTTAATGAGAATTGTATTTGGTTTCATCCAGTTAAAAATGCACAATAGTGCTAACTAGGCATACTCTCTATAATGATTTACATTTTTATTATGTATACATAATTATTTAGAGATGCTATGTTTGAAGGATCCTTGGGGATGGGCCATTGGAAAAAAACGCCTTCTGCCAGACTACACATAATCCTGATCGTAACCCTTGCTTAACAGTTGTCTTTTCTAGTTTTTATGCAATTATGTGACAATTTAAAATCAGTTGGTTCTTTGAAATCCAGGAGGCTGGGTGTTTTAAGCATCTGTTGAATCATCTGTGTGCATGTGCATATAGGACACTATCGAGTCTCCTAGAAACCCCTTTCAGTCCATTTTAAAGGACATTCCTGAGCTTTCCTGCCCATACTCCCCAGCCTGGCACGTCTGTCCGTTTCGAACGGTGCCGAAACAGATGCCTGCTGAAACTCACCAGCCCCTTAGATCGCGATGGGAGAGTTTTGAGTTGATGCCAGATTATTTTTCACCCGAGCCCGATCCTTGCTCCAGTTGGTCCGAGACTTCTCCCATATCTTCTCCTAACAACCTCTCAGTTCAGGCTGTTTGGGTCAGGAGTGGGAAATGAAGCAACTGGTTAAGGTTAAGGAAAGGCAATAGCAGGCAGAGGCTGCTGTTACCTGGTAATCCTACACTTCAAGAGCCCTGGCAGGGAGCTGGTTGCTAGGATACCTTTTGAAAACACAGTGCAAGTGTGGTTGTGTGTGTGGTTGTGTTGCTCAAATAAAGCTACCCTCCCCCACCTAAGAGTCTTCCTTGTGTTGTCTTCTCAGTAGAATTGCTCTTCATTGTGTTGTGGTACGAAACATGATCTATGGCTATGATCCGTGTATTTGAGGCGTAGCAGTTTTTAACGAGTTAGTCTTTCCATGGATGGCCAAATGCCTGCTGCATTTTTGAGCAGACAGTATGTTTATGTATCAATATTGAGAAGGGTTCCTTGCAGATGGTGATTTAGGCAGTTTTTCACTTTAACAGTAATCGTCAGAGACATGAGCAGTACTACGTGTGCCATCATCAAGGCACTAATCCAGCCCCGGCTCTTGGGCCACAATTTCACATTCAGTTTGTCATGACATGGTTGGCTTAGTGGTCCAGCGGGCCTCCTGTTGGCTTACCAACAACACTGACGGCAGCATCATCACCTCCCACCCGGCTGCACGGAGCCCTGGAGCCCCCCGTCCTTGAAAATAAAGCGAGAACATGTAGAATCAGATTACACTCTGGGGACACCACTTTGTCCTCCACAATCTGACGATGGGGACGACCGTCCATGAATATTCAGAGGCCCCTCCTTCAATATTTTAGCATGCTGAAGATGTACAAGCCTACTCCTGTTTCCCCCCGTAGCAGAGTGTGAAAGTAGTCTGCCGGGGCTTTTGCCTAAACTCATCAGCGGCTTTGTCCGTCTCATATCTCATTTAGAGAATGAGCAAATTGCAGAGATCTAATTAAGGAATTTCATGGTGGTTTTAATGAGTGTGTGTCCACTCTGTATTCCATGCTCATCTCTTATTCACAGATTGAGAGAGTGGTTACTGCCACGATGTGGGCCTGAAGCCAAAACACTGAATAAGAGATATTGGCAACTTGCTATCTGAACTCCAAACTCATGAAAACCAAGCCTACAACCCAACATGTGTATTTACATTTGGCATATTTCCAACTTGTTGGCTGAGGTGCAAACTGTATGCCTGTGTTTTAGGCTTCATGAAGTGTGAAGGATTGCAGTATTGTATAGTGAAACTAGACATGGCATGAGCCAACTCGTCGTGTGCGCAATATTCCGCGAGCATGCTGACATGATGCCAGCGAGGCTAATGAGCGAGGATGCCAAGTTTGAAGTCGCTGGGCTGCTTTGAAGCGGACCTGCGATTGATTGAACAATGTGGCTGATCGTTTTTGTTTGATTGCGAGTTATGGCGTCCCCTGTCGGCGAAGAGGTGAGACCAGAGACCTGCTTACGCGCGGTTTCTATACGTGTACCAACTTTGACAACCCTGAGTTGTTCACCTTTGGAATGGTTGAAGTCAGCGTTTTTTCCCCATTGACTTCCATTATAGAAAATAGCTCGCTGAGCACCTGCAACAGTGGTAATTTGAAATTGACCCTGTGATGCCATTTTATTAGCTATCAAAACGAAACTTAATTACATAAGAGGGTGGTCCTTGATGGGCACACCAAATTTTAGGCCTCTTGGGTTCTCTGAAGCGGACTTGGGATTTGTTGAATAATGGCGGCTCATTTGCGTAATCGTATTTTCGCATAAATTTGTCGTAACTCGGCCATTCTTTATGTAATCAAAACCAAAATATTACCATAAGGTCGTAGGGTAGTAGTAAGGAGTATTTGGACCAAATCGTGGGTCATTTGGGCTTACAGGTCGGTTTTCAAGATTTTCTCAAGGTTTTCCAAAACTTTCAAGGTGCAGCAAAGACTATTCTGATGGACCTTATGGGTCCCAATTGCAAAAAGATTCAACATGTCAAATAAGGCCCAGATACCAAGTTTCAGAATTGTTTATAAAACGGGGCGCGGCTCACACCCATATAGGTTTGACCACTAGTTATAGCGCCCCCTGTGGTCACAGTGGGACAAAACTTTTTGGAGACCTCCATACTTCCGTTCTAGATATACTTATTTAATTTGAGAACTCTCAGGTGTTCAGGTTTGGAGTGGTTGATTTTGACGTTTTTGCCCCATTCACTTTCCATATAAAATATTATTATTTTAAATATGAATATAAAAAAAAGTATGCAATGTTTGGTCTCTAAAAGTAGACACGCACTGCATTGATATATATCTGACTTTTTGGTAGGGGTTTGGTGGAAATACCTCCAAACCTGTAGGAGTAGATAATAACCAAAAATCGGCGGAAGAAAAATAAGACGCATGATAACAATATTGTGGCTTGCTTTGCAACCACACTTATTAATAAATTATGTGATGATGCAGCTGAATGCAGACTGCTTGTCTTCATTCAAAAATTCAGCTGAAAGAAGTCAAATGTATATGCTTTTTATTTCTATGGATCGGCATAGGTGGCAATCCTAGTCTCCGTGTTGATTTACCATTTATTAGCCCTCTCTATTTTTAGCAATTTAAAATTTTGTTTTGAGTCTTTCCTAATCTCTTACTCTTTATCGCTCTCTCGCTCTTGCTCTCTCGCTCTCTCTCTCTCTCTCTCGCTCTCTCTCATATGTACCCATCAGTTAAAACAAGGTCACCATAGTGTTGATTCTCAGCCATCGGTCATCATCAAGGCGCCGCTCTGTTAGGACGATAAACATCCCTATCCCATTCATCACTTAGCCTCTCGCTGTGCTCGGCTCAGTCCCTTAACACCCTCTTCTCCTAATGAGGCATCATGGGCCCAGTGACAAATATACACCTTTCCTTCAATCTGATGGTTTTAGAGGTTTCTACATACACCATAACTGACAATTCATAACCAAAATGTTCTTACCTTAAATGAATTGAAGGCATGTCTGGCAAATTCTTTCAGCTCCAAAACGTTTCGTCAATCAAGTATGGATTTATAATATGGAGTTGATTAGTTAATATTTTATATGCTTAACATGTTGTCCTAATGCAATACTACACCCCTTTTTTTCAAGTTTTTTTAATGGAACAATGAAATGGCCTCAACTGACATGAAGATCAGTCTGTGACTAGTTCTTCTCCTTGGTTAAATTACTTTCCTTTTTTTTGTCCTTCATGACTATGTATTCTGGTTCTTTCTGCATATTATTCTCACGGCATGTGAGCTAGCCATCCCTGTGCGAGGGTACTCGATGTGGCAGGCAGGTCCCCAGGGTGCTGCCTCTGCAGGTGTTGATTCGAAGCCCGCTGCTCCCCACCAGCTAGGTGGGTGTCAGCTCAGCTTAATGCAACACTAGACCGCTCTGCGAGACGTGTCTATGGACCAATGTGTGAGGGATTAGGTTCTCAAGAATGCTGTGCCGGGGGAGTAATTGTCTCACTTTATCTATTGAACAGAGTCTCTGCTACTCAGAAAGAGAATGTTTTGTTCCCAGTTGAGGCTGTTACACTTATCTCGGAGATAAGTTTTATTTATTGTAATGTGGCATGTAGCGTTATTAATGGCTAACATCCAGCCATTGTCTTGGCTTGGCTCCGTAAGAATACGATTTTAATTTGTCTCCTCCTGTGGTACGCCCACCACCACTACTGCTACCACTACTCTCTTTCCCCTGAACAGTAGGGCTAATTAGACTTCTAATCTTGAAAATAGCCAGTATTTTGTCTGAAGGTGGTGTGGAATTTTGGAGGCTGAGGAGGGGGAAGTTGTAGCAACTGTTGGAGGAGCAATTTTTAGAGCCATCACCTCATTGTAAAGCATTATGCATCATCCGCTACTGTTGGCGGACCGGTGTCAATTATGCATAGAGCAAAATCATATTTTTCAATCAATCTTTTTAAATGTTTTATCATTTCATTGTTGTGTTTCTCCTGAAGTCAATATTTGTCTAATGACTTATCCTACAAAACTATTTCTTACTATTGTGAATACAAATTTGAGTATTGATATATATCCATGGCATGTTAACCAAGACAGGTAACCAAATAGGAAGTAATAAACAGCAGCTGGGTTTGGCATAGGACAAACATACAACTCTGGAGGTGGCCATTAACACAGCTTGTCTCTTATCGGTCCCACGTTCGTAATGGTTTCTCCCATTGCCCTGCCCTTACAGACAGGTGTCATATAAACCCTGTGTTATGTCCGGCCACCTTCCATCACGGTCCTTAACCTTCACTAGATGGGCAATCCCCCCACCACCTGGTTTATTGCACAGGGATATTGCAGGATCTTTCTCTGTGGTATAATGACCAGGACATCTGCTAGAGTCCCATCTGCAAAAGGCATAGAAAGGTCAACAAGCCACCACTGACACTAGTATAATTACCATGGTACATCTCCCCTGAACTTGTGGAAACCTGCAGTCCTCCCTGTCATACTCATGCAGAAATTGGATTGGACTGAAAATAGCCCTGAGACTGGCTGTTTTATGGTGGTCAGCAGGCCCATTACTGCACCACCGTAATCACATGGACTCCCATTTTAATAAGCATGCAAAGCATACAAGGGCCCTGGCTGCAGCAGCTCTGGCTGTGTATGTAGACTCCCGAGGAAACAGCTGTTAAGTGTCTTAATGGAGACCATGTATAATTCATGGCCGCACGCAGAGCTGCAAAGCTGGCTGGCTCACTCCAAGTGGACGATAATTGCATAGGGAGGTCCCCATTCCCCTCTAGACTAGCACAAATGGCTTCACCATCGTTTTGCAAGGTTTGGCACAACATCAACTATACATTTATTCCCTGTGAGACCCAGTAACTTGTGGAGGAGGTTGTACCCTCACACTTGAGCTGGGCATGCAGTGCACAGCCCATTAAAGCAGTGCAACTGTTAAGAGTTGTAGTTTTTAATCACCTGTGGGAGCACCAATTCACACTTTTCAGACCCTATAAACACTCCTTTACAGAAGACGTTATGTCTCTGAGGCAGCATGGCAACCCCCAAATACCTTTTCAAAATGCATGAATACCATTGTTTGATTTGACAGGAGATAAGAGGTGCTCCATAATCTTTTGGCAGTGAGGTCAGAAGATATCTGATACACCTGACCCATATAAGTCAACTGATTTTAAAACAAACGTATTTCTAATGTTTAGATGGAAGGGAGATGAGGCAAAATATCTGGAAGTCTGCCTCCAGACTTCCAAATATCTGTTGTAAGTGGTATCTATTTTTTGTGGTTTTGGGAATGTTTATGGATTCTTGCAAACCAAAGAGTATTGTATATCAGTTATAGGATGTGGTTTTATTGATAACATTATTGAAATTCCTATAAATTAGCATGAACACTGATATGTCCAGATAATAAGCTACGAGCTAGTTGAAATGTTACACATTTAGTGTGTTCGCTGAAATGGTATAGTAACAGGCTGCAGCATCCATCCAACAGCTGATTTGTGAACCAAATAATTTTCAAGAGCCAAATATACATTGCCAAATTGAAGATGGGACTTAAAAGAGTTATGCTATAGTTGTTGGGATCTTGGAAACCTTTTGAACATAATCCTTTTATTCTCTACATATGGTGTATAGCATATAAACCTATACGATGTCTATGAGTGTAGCAACTTTACATAATTCATATTTATATATGCAATTTATATACTGAATTAATGTTGAGATATTATGTACAGTTGAGGTAGAGTTCGTTTTTTCCAACATCACAAACTGAGACCAAATCTCAGTTTTTCTTTTTCAGCAGGGGCTTATTCCGTCTTCTATGTATATGTCAGATTTGCTTAACTGTGGTAAAGTACAGAACGGCATAGCTACTGCACATCGTTTCAGATGCAATTAATGCTCTGAAGTCAAATATAGCATGGTAGTAATCTGCATTGATGCACATTACGCTCAATATTGTTCAAGGAGGTCAGTGTCCGGTTGGTCTCAAGGGCTTAAGTGATCAAAGTTATTCTTCTACACGCTGGCCAGACAGAATCCACCAACCTTTGAACATCAGACCAGCGTTGAAAATCACGGTTTGCAGTGTTTGCATCCAGTAGCAAGAGACTCCTTGTATTTGTGCAGTGCGGCTGTCAGGGCTTACAACATTTATCTCTGCCACCCAGACACTCGTATAGCCTATATCAGCCTGACAAGTGTCATCTCTCCCCCAGCGACAAAAATATAAATGAAAAAGAAATGTTAGAGAAGTCGGAAGCATTTTGGAGGTTGGGGCCGGGGTGGTGTACTGCCGCAGTAGTATCCTCGTTGTTGATGATTGTTAAAATTATGCAATGGAGAGATGTTTTGTCTTGTGTGTAAATGATTTACAGTGGTTTCATGCCACTTATTAATTTGTAAGTTGGCCTGTGTGGCCATCACAAGCCTCCTTTGTGTCATGAATGGTAGCATGAGCCGGAGGCTAGTCCTCGCCCGCTGGTCATTGAGGGCTAACGGTAACTGACATTGGCCACAGCTAACTTCCCGCTGGGCACAACATTGAGGTATATTTACCACACCTGCCGTCTGTGAAGCACTTAAGATCAAACAGACCGTCTTAAACAGAGGCCTGATATTACTTCCTGTTGAGAAAGCAGGAGAGGAAGAGAAAATAAATAAAGTCCAAGGCTGATCCCACGTGTTATCTTTTAACAGCTAGCTTATCTTGATGTCCTGTTGTAACACGGCCCTTCCACAGAGGACAGGAAGGTTTGTCTATGTTGTTCCACATTTCATAAAGGCTGCATTCTGCCCAGTGGCCGGATCCACAGCCAGGATGCAAGGGCTTAGGGATGGCACAGATGCATTAAAAAGGGGTATTGATCTTCTGTGGTTTTTACAAAGTACTTCATCAATACATATTTTTTGGTTCTTTGCTCACTGTCCCCACGGCACTTTAATCAGAAAATTCAATATTTGTTGAGTGAAATTGTGTCGCGTCTGCCTGGGTCAGTGTCTCTATAAGGGCGACAAATTTAAAATGCCAGACAATGCCATTGTGCATCTGTACTACTAGATCTACTTATACTACTAGTGTCAATAGTACCAGCATCATGCAATGGTCTGGGAAGAAAGGAGTAGAACTAAATTTAGACCAGAACCTTGGAGGCAAAAATGACTACTATTACTACTGTAACAACAATATGAGCAAGGCCAGCTCACTGAGTGCCTCTAAGCCAATCCTACAGACTGGTTCTGCACTACACAGAAAATGGGTAACTGTGTAAAAGAAATGCACATTAATATCTTAATGTGCAGCAAATGCACTTGTGATTTGACACAATGTGGGGAATTCAGCTGCAACCCAAATAATTTGATCAATTGACAGCCGTTTTGTGTTAACACCAAGGGAATGACAGATTGCAGAGAAATATGTCAGCCCGACTGCAATGCCAGCTTTCACTTTGTTTGTAGTTTATGTGGTCTTATGTTTGACAATGATTTATTTAATGTTTGATAGTGGTTAGAGTTCAGTCATCCATGGTAGAATTTCCAGGCATCCTGGAGTCTAAGGATATTCCAGGTAAAATAATTTCAACTGCTTTGAATCAGCCCATTTTTGGAGAGCTCACTTTCCTTCAGGCAGCAGGGAGTAACTGTGGAATGCATCGGGAGGCATTTTGTGCCGAGCACAAGATGGTCTTTACATAGCCCTACATGTCTAAAGGCTGCCCTCGCACCTCAATCCTTTTAGTGTTCTGGCCGTCCGCCACAGGCGTTCTTACCTCATTGTTATCAACATTTTGTTTATTTTAGTTGTCCATGTGTGGCAAATTCGACCTCCCTGGCACCTTGGTTTTAAGTAGAACTTCTTTGTGTCTAGTACGTGTGTACGTACAATTCAAAATATGGGTGTTCCATCAAGTGAAACTCAGCCTAAATGGTATTAGGAAATGTTTTTCGGTATCTGTGAGTGAGAGACAAATCTGTCCCTTTTTATTCACATATCCTGGTTGGGCCTAATTCTATGTTGGTGAGCTAAAATTCTGCTAAATATTAGATACATTTCGGAAAAGATTAAGCCAAGCAAATAGCTTCCAGGTCAAATCCTTTTAGGTGTACGTTTATATGTCCCGCTATCTTTTAATAATCTTCTCTTGAATAGGTAGGCTTGTTTAAATGTTTTTCAAGTGGGGATGTTCTCGCTCTGTTGGTCTAAGTCAGCTTACATACATAAATGATTTAAGTACATTTGTGAGAAGCTCTTTTTCATATTATACTTTAATATGATCTCTACAATGTTCTCTTCTGTGTGTGTTATGTTCCCCTATTCGAATGTTCTTTTTTCATCAATCTACTGTGTGTGTGTGTTGGTCTATTTGCAGTTTGAATGAAGTGGCAGCTCTCTGCAGCAGTCAGCTTGTCTGTGTTTGATCAGCGGAGCTGGCCCCCCAGATCAAAGCTCGCATTGTGCTCCTGGGGGCCCGGGTAAAGGCCAGAGTCTGACAGAGTAGTGTACGACCCAAGTAGATTACTGTGCAGCCATGCTGGTTAAAATTTACCGGGTAGATGCTTTCACTCTGGGGGTCTAACCTGGTGATAAACGGGGGGTCTGTCCGAAAGGATATCAGAGACTTTATTTGCTTTGGGAGAGGGGGGATTGAATAGAGTATGACAGGTTTCCTCCTGATGCAGCAACTCGCCTTTGTCAAGGCTGGCAAAACAGACCTATGACTACACCCCTGTGAGACATGTGGCTTTCATTTCTTGCTTCACAGTGAACACTTGGAAAGCGCTTTGCAGAAATACCCATCTGCCTTCCCTTAAAGTGTCTCCTCGCGCTTTAGCTTCCAACAAGAAAAGAATCTGCTGGCAAATACAAACTTGCAAATGCACCTTGCAGTGTTGATTAATTAATAAATTTTTTTACTGAAATTGCATTATAAGATGAAGCTTGTTTTAAGAGGGGCTGTTAAAAGTCGTCTGTAACACCGTGTGATAGAGGGATCAGCCAAGTCGTCTGTCGATTGCTGCCATGCTGTGCAGTGGGATTAGGAGTGGTTCCCTGGGAAAATGTGAGGGTATACAATGTCGTAAAGCATCACCCCTGACCCCATCAGTCCCAACCCCCCTACTCCCCCCACTTAACAGTCACTTCACCGTGCCCAACTCTAATGTAATGTTCCTCTAAGGATTTTCTTTAGGCCAGGTGGCTGCTTCCAAAAAGTATTCAGAGCTGTCATGGCTCTGAGACTCTTCTCAAAACATTCAATCAAAGCCACTTTTCAATCAAAAAACAATTGTCAATTACCAAAAAAGTAAGGTAAATTTGCATGGCACAAAATGTGCCGTTCTAAGTAAAGCTAATTTTTATATCTACTGGAACACCATCTTCGCCATTAACTAGGCTATCCACTGTAATGGAATGTCTCTTTACCAAGCAGTAGTCAATCATTAATGAAAGCCAGCTGAACTGAAACTCTTCTGTTTGTTTGGTTTCGGGTCTAAGAGCCAACCTAATCACACTGGCTTCAATTGGTCTCACACCGTGGGTCAATGTTGAGATGCATATGGTGTATGCAACGTCTTCTATTTATAATTCTTCGCAAATCCAGCTTAGTGCTTAGTGAACATTTATGGGATTGTTTGTGGGGAAACTACAAGCTCCTCTGCACACGCACACACATGCACACACACACACACACACACACATAACCCCCCCTGTGGAAGCGTGGATGACATGCTTTTGTAATTAAACTACCAGCTTCGCTCTCTGAAATGAAAACACATTGGCAAGCCGCTCTTCCATCCACACAACATCTACAAAGATGCATTTGGCAAGGCGAGGCGACACATCTCAGGGGACACCTCCTATGCAACACCTCCATATTCTCCCCTTTGTCTCTTTGTCTTTTATACTCTTTAATTTCCTCCTGGCACAGCTACACTGGCTCTTTGTTCCTGCTGTTGTGTGTGTTTTTTTTTTCCATTGTTTTCCTTCTTCTTCCTGTTTGTTATGGGGGTGCTATCAGCAGGCTGTTTATAAGGTGCTATCAGCTGTCTATCTGCGTTGCTGCCTGAGATGGCCTCCCGCCTATCAGCTCCATGACGGGAACAGGCCCTGCATTGTCGCCAGCACACTGTTTATCCCTGGGCTCCCATGAGTCTTGACGCACAGACGTGTGTGTGTGTGTGTGTGTGTGTGTGTGTGTGTGTGTGTGTGTGTGTGTGTGTGTGTGTGTGTGTGTGTGTGT
>JAOPJO010000139.1:10034618-10050524 GCA_027123675.1 Molva macrophthalma | reverse complement strand
AGAGAGAGAGAGAGAGAGAGAGAGGAGAGAGAGAGAGAGAGAGAGAGAGAGAGAGAGAGAGAGAGAGAGAGAGAGAGCGGGGTCCGATCTGCTCAACGCGCCTCAATGTCTTTGTGGGTGTGCGAGGAGGGTCTGTCTCTGATGTCAGTGGCCAGGGGCGTAGTCCGTCTGGGGGAACCCGCTCTTGTGCCAAGCGTAGGGATGAGAGGAGGTGGGGCGCTAAGAGAGGCAGTGGGCGGAGTTTTGTTCAGCATGCTGTTCTGATGCGCGGCGGCGGCGGCTGCGGCTGCCACCGCGGCGGCGGCCGCCGAGGGGTTGACCCTGGGGTAGTGCATGCTAGGTAGCCCGGGGGCGAGAAGCCCCGGCCCCCCGTGGGGCAGGTGCCCGTCCAGCACCTGGTGGTGCATGGCGGCGTGGAGGCGCCCGTGCTCGTAGTCCTCTCTGAGCATGTGCAGGCGCTCGCGCTCCTCCATGTGGGCACGCTCCTGTTCCCGCCTCTGCTCCAGGGCCAGGGCGTGGACCGTGGACTGTTGGTGGTCTCTGTTAAAGTCATGGGGCTCCCGGTCCCGGTACGAGCGCTCAGCCTCGTAGAGGCGCGGCCCCGTCAGACGGTGGAGCGGGTCGTTCCTCATCAGCAGGTCCCTGGCCAGGTGGTCCCGCCTGTGGATGTCCAGACCCCTGTAGGGGTCCCGCATGGGGTCCCAGTGGAAGGCCGGGTAGGGGAACCTCTCTGCGCCCGGTATCGGGCTGATGCCCATGAAGGGCGCCACCATGCGAGTTCTGTCCAGGCTGCTGATGCTGTTCATGGGATGGACGCCGGCCATGCCGATGGGGATGCCCATGGAGACGGGAGGAGGGTGGAGGGTGGGAGCGGGCGATGCCTGGACCGGGTGCTCGTTCCCCCGGTCGACGGCCGGGACCTCGGGCTCCTCCTTCCGCTCCTCCTTCACCTTCACCTCGCTGTTCTTCTTCTGATGCTCGTAGGCCGGCTCGCTCTTCCTCTCCAGGACGTCCCGGCCGAGGCTGCCGTTCAGGGGCCGCTCCAGGCTGGCCTGCCGCACGTAGGGAGACGCGGTCCCCCTGCTGGGCGTCTTGTTCTCCGACAGCCGCCCGTCGTGGATGACCGGCGTGTCCTTGTCTCCGCCGTGCTGGCTCTCCTTCAGCTTGTGCTCCTCAGTGTTGTTCTCCTTCCAGACGTCGGGGTGCTCCCGCTCCTTGTCCTTGGCCTTGAGGTCCTTGTCCCGCTGGGGCTCCCCGGGGAGCAGGTGGTTCCTGTGGTGGTCAGGGGCGCGGCTGTGGCCCAGTAAGCCCACAGGGGTGACGGGGACTGGAGAGGGGTGGCTGGAGTGACGCTTCTCTGTAGACTCCCTTGGAAGAAAAGAAAAAAGTACATTGTTAATACCTCTCTTGGCTTCGTGTCTAGCCCGCATCCAGCTGTGGAAACAATCACGCTTCTTCATTTCACTCGTCGTAATCATCCCCTCTCTGAGGAAATAAGCTCCTCCATAATTATCCCTCCATTCGGGTACTACAGAGTCGAGCCACGGAGCTGCGTACTTCTATTTCATGTCTTGAGGACACGGCTCGTTGGAACTTTCCCTTTAAGGACAAGGTCGTTAAAACCATCGCATCACATTACATTCAATGCGTCCCTTCCTCGGACACACCGAAGATCGCCCGAGCGGGATGGCCGGACATGGCACCCACCTGGGCTCCTTGTCGTCTTTGCTGGCCGACGGGGCCCGTTTGTCCGAGTCGCGGTCCCTCTCGTGGGAGCTGGCGGACGCGCTCCTCTCCGATTCGCCGGGCTTGAGCCAGGGCGGCGGCGTGGGGAAGGAGGGCGGTGTGCGGTGCAGACGGTTCCAGGGCTCCTGCTGGGCGTTGTTGGGGCCATTGTTGAAGTGCTGCGGTGGGGCGTTGGGGCCGTCCTTATGGCCGAACATGGAGTTGGGCGCCGTGAGGGATTCTACGCACGGAAAAAACGACATCAGCAAGCACACATACGTTACATTCACGTCTTTCCCCCCCCCCCACCCCGTGTGGGCTGATAATTACAAACGCAGGCGTGTATATGAGCTCCATCAAATGTCAAGAGTTAGGGTCAAGTGTCCGACTGAAGGGCGATGAAGAGGAAACTCACTCAGTGCTGGATTTCCCAGGCCGCCGAAGGCTGAGGAACTGAGCGTGCCCAGTCCTCCGAATGACGGAGGCCTGCTGAAAGGCTCTGGAAGCAGAAGAGAAGCAAATGTTAAAAACTCAAGCATACAGAGTGCGATTTTCGGCTAATAATTGTAGCCCAGACGCTAACAAGAAAAGCGTGGCTGTAGTGTTTTTTCGCTCATTTCAAATGACTGTTGGCTTCAGTTTGTACTAAATCATAGTATGACCATGAAATGTCTTCTTAATAGGCCTACCACCGTAATAAGTCAAGCCGAATAGGCCTACATACATACAAGTTTGGTAAATCCGACTAAACGACAAAAATCGAAGCACGACAAAAAAAGTGAATGACAAAAAAAGCCCATGTTTCTCACTGAAAGTATTTGCATCATTATTTATATCCATTACATTTTCTTTCAGTTTTTTTAAATGATGAAAGGGCTAATAAGATAATAAATAAATAAATAATTTCAGAAACACTGATTAAGATTTTCTTTTAATTATTTCTAAGAATTACTCCTTTCAACCCCTGAAGGTCAACTTAACGTTTATTTGTTTTATGAGATGATTGACATTGTCCAACTCCATCCTGTGCTGTGTGGTTATTTAGGAATGAGCTTTATGTGTATTTTGTAAATAGGCGCCTTCTGCACATCCAAGTTAAAAAAGCTCCTTTTGAAACGGCACCTGGCAAAAGGTTTTTAATTTAATTATCTAAGCCGTCTATGTCATCCATCTATTATGACATTTTCTGTCTTGATATGAGTCATTGTGTACTGTTGCCATTCCAGTAAGCATTTGTAAGTGTTATATTTCTCACGACCCCATCCCATACAGAATAATAATAACTAAAATAAAAACGAATGTTCCCTCATGTACGCCTCATCTATTTTAAAAGTCACCCTGGGATCAAGTGATTGAGTACTATTTATGTGTCCACCTCTATAGCCTTCTAACCGCTTCTTCCGGCAGACTCTTTGTGATTATCACTTGTTGTCATGGCCACCTTTAATTATTCAAATCACTGCTTGGCCATTGGAGACCCACTCGAGGGATGGCAGGAAATCTAGCTGAAGGGGCCCTTTCAACGGTCCCCTGGCTTCAGTTACCACTCTAATGACACTGAAGGAGACTCTGAAGCAGACACTGAAGCAGACACTGAAGCCAACAGTGAAGCCAACAGTGAAGCAGACTCTGAAGCAGACAGTGAAGCCAACAGTGAAGCAGACTCTGAAGCAGACAGTGAAGCCAACAGTGAAGCAGACTCTGAAGCAGACTCTGAAGCAGACTCTGAAGCAGACCCTGAAGCAGACTCTGAAGCCAACAGTGAAGCAGACTCTGAAGCAGACTCTGAAGCAGACTCTGAAGCAGACCCTGAAGCAGACCCTGAAGCAGACTCTGAAGCAGACACGGATGCTTGCCCACTTACCGAGGTGAGAGGCGGGGCTGAGGAAGTTTCCGGGGTGGTGGGGAGGGTGGCCAAATGGGCCTGCGGCCGGGTGTGGGGGGCCTGGGGAAGACAGAAAGAGAGAGAGAGCTTTATTACATGATATGTACTACAATAAATCTATTTCAATATTTATAAGGTCAAGTTATATTTAATACATGGACAGGTCGGTCTGTATTCATTCATTTTAAGTGTGGTATGGTATGTACAACATGGAAGAAATCACCCTCCAAATCTAGTTTAATCTTTAACATTTTCCAAAGGCAAATCAGGTCAACTTATTACAGTGGACTCAGTGGTGTCCTTTACTGCAATAGGACTTTTAAACACAGTACATGTGTCTCAAACGTCATCTCAAGCAAGCCAACATTTACAGTCCACAACTGAGACGGACACATCAGAGACATCAAACACAATAACCAGAGATGGTGCAGCCCTGAGGCCGTGAATTGTGTCTGATTACTACTTCTTGAATTCATATTTATACTGTACTGAACTATCCCTTTCTCACACACACACACACACACACACACACACACACACACACACACACACACTCACCTGCGGCTGAGAAGAGTGTGGCGGGGCGGGCTAGGTCGTGGGGGTGGTGGATGGCCCCGAAGAGGTTGGGGCCCGGTGGTCGACCCAGGAACTCGGGTTTGAGGCCAAAGTCCAGCTTATGAGGGTCGACCTGCATCTGCTGCTGGATGACGGCAGGCACAGGAGAGAAACACCATGTAAAACCTTCACACACACGAGGGCAGTGTGTGGCAGGGTAACCCTGGCTTTAACGCCGCCAGGGTTAGGAGTAGGATTCCCACTGGGGCCACAGAGGCTAAGAAATGTAGGCATTGACGGTATTGCAAGATGGGTTGGGAGACACGCAAGCTCACTATTTAGTGCTGCTGTTCACTTGAGTGAAACAACAATTACTAGAAAGTTCATTGTTCTTTTGTTTTTGTTATAGAAGAGTGAAGTACAACAAAAAAATAAATATTAAAAAAGAAAACTGTTACACACTGTTTATGAAACTCATAAATCTCATAAATCTGCCAGTTAAGCTAAAGTAGAAGCAATATCAATATCATGTCCCTCTTAACCAACCGAGTGTGTCTTGTATCTATGTGAAACAAATACTAAAGCTTAATTAAGCCTATCCTAATGTGACGCTGCCTCCTGGGGCTGAAATGCTACGCAGTGTCGACACTGACGCTGTGTTCTGTTTTCACTGTCACCACGGATGAGTCCTCACCTTCACTTTCTGTTGATGGTGGTATATCTGCCACGCGATGTGGACATGCATCGCGCACCACTTCCCTGGTTTCTGTGTGCAGGAGCAAGGAAAGAGAAAGAAAACAAGGGTGAACCTCATGGTTAATGGACCGGCGGACTCGATCCTGCAACAAAGTCGCTCCATGGCGTGCGTGTGCATCTATTTTGGAAAGGACACATCTCTGGGAGCGATGCTTTTAGAATTCCCAAAGTCTTGTTAAGAAGTCTGGAGCATATCACAGCACACATTTGTAAAGTGTTTGGCAAGGATTGGCATGGTTTGAAGCCCTGAGAGAACGGCTGCATCCTGTTCTCAAATAAAATGTGCTTTGTTGTTGTTGTTGTTGATGTGGTAGATTCTAGAATGTTCTCCCTCCAAGGACATAGCTTATTCAAATAAGAGCGCTATTTACTTTGATAGCAAGACCCCTGATGTGTGCAGCTGGAGTCAGAGGTAGGTGTGTCTTTGTTAGGTGTGTGTCTCTGTTTATATTTGTGTGTGTGTGTATACGGCCTGCACTGAAACACTTACCCTGAGGATAGGTCGAAATGGATCCGTTAGCTAAGAGAGAGAAAGAACAAAGGGAAATCACAATGCTGTCACACAAGTGTTTCATATTACAGATACAGATACAGACTTTATTGATCCCGGAGGAAATTATTTGTTACAGTTGCTCAGCTCAAGACAGAAAGAAACATTAAAGTAAATAGAATGAAATAGACACACACAACTAGCAATATAAACACAAAATCTAGCCTAAAATAATTGTAATTAGATAAAATATGCATCTAACCAACAACAATGTAATTAAATATGCATATATAAAATAAAATAAAGATATATGTAACTGAAGCTAAAGTAAAGTAAGTGACTCTACAGTAAGGTAAAGTGTCTCACATATATTGCAAATTAGCCTTAATGAATGGTTTCATTTACTCAGCAAATACACATAATAAAAAATCTGCACACAAAAATGAAATGCATAGAAAATATAGAAATGGGAATCATTTGCAAAACAAATAATATTATACATAACATTATTAATAAGGAAATCAGTAAAACATTATTTAAAACATAAAAAAAATAAAAAATTGAGATTATATTTGTTATCTAAGTAATAATTTATTTTATGTCTCTGTTAGATTTACATACACCGTATGGTAAATCAACAAGCCCAAACTACTGTTCTAGATGCTGCGGCTGCTCCTACCCTGGGATCTTTCTGTAAGAGTGTGTGTGGTACTGCCCCGGGCCGGTTGGACACGTCCAGGGGGTTGGAGGTCTGAAAGAGCAGAGACACACGGAGAGACGAGTGTTTAGAAGACTCCAGAAATTCATATTCAGGAGAAGTAAAGTTTATAATATATGCAGTGGTAATTTACAAGTTCAGTCCAGTACAGCACAGCCAATACAGACTCAATACAGAGATTTGGTTTGCGATTCAAAATGAGCAGGTCAGTGTTTTCCATTGACCTAGTGTTTTCTTTTTTTGTGCTTTTGTTTTGTTTTATGTTTTATGCAGACCGGTGCTGGCACAGATATTCATGCCGTCTGAGAACACTATTTCCATTATCCTTTTCTAAAACGCTTTGGGGCCTCAACTTCCAACAACACTATGAACAACAAAACAAAAACAAGCCACAAGTAGAGCATCAGGATAAGGTTATTCAAATTCCTATGTCTGATTGGCTCAGACAGTGCCAGGTGACATCATTATGCAAAAATGTCAACCACCAATCAGTAACCGGTAATTGCAGTCCTCTACCTTTTCACCAGCGATTATGCTGTAACCCGCACATCAACTGTCGTGGTTTGTTTAATATTCTTCACAAAGGTGTGTTGTGTTTTGTCGCCTCCTGTACGTGGAGCTCACCTTGGGCTGGAATGCTCCTTGCAGCGAGCCGAAGGGGCCAGTTGGGGGGATGACTGGGGGGAGGCCAGACATGGCCGGGGGGTAGGAGTGGAACAGCTGAAGGGAGAAAAACAAGAGAGCAGGAAATTGAGGATCAGGATTGTTTTGGTTTGAGCCTCATTACTGCATGAGATGGGACATCATCCGCAGAGAAAATGAAAGACGGTAGCTCAGCTTTCTGTCTGGGTTCTGGTGGGACTAGCTCTGCCATTCAGATGTTCAAAGGGTTTCTAAGAAAGATGTTAGAATTCACCAAAAGTGTGTGAACTGTATCGTGTAAAGGTCACAATCTACTACGTGTTTGACACAAAATAGGGTGATCGATGACCCTTCAAGCCTTGCTTGAAGGGTGTAGCCCATCTCTCTTTCTGCACACTGTATGAGTCGTTGTGCACAGCCATTTTCATGTTACAGCGAAACATAACACATCTTCTGCTACAAGCTGTAGAAATCTGTCACGATGAGGGCTGCAACTGATGATTATTTTCCTTGTTGATTAATCAAATTATAATTTTTCTTGATTGATTAATCATTTAGACCAGTGTTTCTCAAATGGGGCTGTGTATATCCCTAGGGGTTCATTAAAAGATTGCAGGGGGTTCTTGGAATCGTTTCCTTTTTTTCATTTTCCCATTTTAAAAAGGTACAATATGCAACAAATCATAAATCATAATATGACCATGATATGACATCTTAATAGGCCAACCACCTTAATACAATTTTTTTAATCTGCATACCACCTTAATAAGTCAATCTGAATAGGCTTACATACATACATACAAGTTTGGTAAATCCATGAATGACAAAAATCATAAGTGAGGCACAAGCCTATGTTTCTCAGTAAAAGCATTTGCATCACCCATGTTTACACCAAATGACATGCACATGTATCATCTATATCCAATAAAAAATGCAGTTCTATTGAATGATGAAAGGGCTACTTTTCTTAAAAAGTCTAGTAAAAATAATTCGAGAAACACTGATTATGATATTTTTTTAAATATCCACCATAAGTTACAAAAGCCCAAAGTGATGTCTTAGATTAGCTTGCTCTGTGTGATGAGCCGCCAAGCTAATCATTTCCGCACTATAGCTACAAGGCTTACAGTTTGTATTTAATGTAGCAGATGAGCATAAGCAGGGAACATGATGACGGCACCACGGCCACAGACAGAACAACAAGGCGCAGCCTTGGTGAGAGGATGGATGAGAACAAGGTGGGATCACTCACACTGTGTCTGTAGAAGGGGTCCACCTTGGTTGGGTATTTTTCAAACTGTGGGAGAGAAAAAATGAAAGAGAGCTCAGTACAAGAGGGAAAAAGGGTTACGGGAAAGATTTAACACTATAACCGGGGACATTTACAGCTCGAGGTTGAATGTCCCCTTTCCCCAAGGAAAAACATTAAAAAAAGAAGTCACCACACATTATCTCCCCCGTGTGGGGGATAAGTAACACTTTAAAGTTCAGCGTCTTGGTAAAGTGGTCATTCTTAACCTTTCCTTCTTTTCTCACACACTTTTGTATGCTTTTTCTGGCCGTCTGAGGACCGGTTTGGGCCTGTGTGTCTGTGTCTCATTTGTGAGCGCTCAGATATTTTTCCTTTGTGTGTGTGTGTATGTGTGTGTGTGTGGTTGAATGTGGGCTTGGAGCGCCCATTTCCCCAGTCAGGGCTAAACACTGGAGCCATAAAGAAACACTTTATGGTCTCATTAGCTGTGAAAGGGCCTCGCAGCGGTGCCTTTGAGGAACCATCAGAGCACTAGCGAGAGAGAAAAAAACACCCCAAAACAACCCCGGGGCGCGTTAGGGGTACAGCCGTGCGAGCGCGATCGTGAGGCGCTCTCTCCCGGGTCCTCACCGCTCATTGCCTGTGGTCTGCCCCGACAAACAGCAAGCCTTTAATTCAAAGCATTCTGCAGTAAAAAAAAAACAAAAAAAAACAAAAACACAACCACCACTACCCAACTGGGCCAAATTATGTCATTAAATTCAAACTGAATTAAGTGTATTATGCTTTTAAAGTTGGCTCTGAAATGCAGAGTGCTCTTGGGCAAGTGATGGCTAATTCTGGAAATGAACACTTTTTGGTTACAGGGGCGGGTGGGTGTGTGTGTGTGCGTGCGGGCATGGACGGGGCTAAATCGGTTGTCCCTAAATACAGCACTGGGAATGCATTCTGGGAGAAGAAAGGCATCTTTGAGGCATCTATGGGGGCACACATGGTCATCGTTCAGAACTCTGCCACAATAAAAGTCCCCACAAGGTTTCCCCCCTGCAGCCAGAGCTGGGTATGTGTGCAAGCTTTATGAAAGGCCTCAGTCCAAAAAAACAAAACAAGGAAGGCGTCCAAACCCGCTGAAACACCCCACACCACCCGCTCTTAGCTGGGAAACAAACACAGTCGTTGCTGCATAACACATTGCGTAAAAATAAAATAAGAAATAAAAGCCCCTGTGCATGTCCTTGACTTGACCTCTACACAGTGACCTCCTTTCGGTCGAGTCAACCCTCGCCCCCACCCGACACCCAACTCCACAACCCCGCCCAACTCCACAATGCCCCCCCCCCCCCCCCCCCCCCGGGGGGCACCTGCCCCCGTACCAATGTGATTGGCCAATCCAAATCGAACATGTAAATACAATCAGTTAATTTGCTCCTTATCTCTTTGCAAAGGCTGGGTGTGGTGGTCCGGCCCCCTGTGGTTCTGCACCAGGCCTTGCCTCCCCCCCCCCCCCCGTCTCACGGAGCGTGGGCACGTCACCGCGTCTCCATTCACACTCCATCTCCTGGAGCATCGTGGCTCTCCTCTGCAGGGTTCAGTGTGTTTTACAGAGATGAGGTCACAGGGTCTTTCAGCACCAGGGTCTGTGTCTGTGTGGGGGTTCTTGGAGCTCTGCAGTGTGTGAGTGCTTGCGACTTCTGTGAACGCAGGTCGGACGATCTCTGCTATGACAAAAGGATAAAGGGTCTGATTTTCTCTTCCGTCCAATTTCTTTTTTTTAAACTTGCATCACTGAGTCGTTGTTTGAGAAAATACTTTTGAAAAACCTACAAAAATATCTGAAAAAAAACATTAAAGGGATAGTTTAACATTTCTGTCAATTTTTCCTTTCTGTATATTGTTGAGTACTCTGTAGAACAACAAAAAATAGTTTTGAGGCATTCAAGGATTGCAAGTGTGTATGAATGTGTGTGCACATGTTTGAGTGACTGTGAGAGGTTTATTTGAATAACTGAATTTTGTTTTCTTAGGGGGAAAAAATGCTGAAAATTGAATACATGCCATTGTGGTCAGAGGAAGTGATGGGTGTTGATGCTGTTAAATAAAATATTCTTTTTGAAAAAGACAAAAAAGTTGTTCCTGTATTTGAAACATTATCGGTTGATTTCTGCTTACTTTTATTTATTTTTGTACTGTGATGGAAAAAAAATAAAATGCACTGGTCGTACAAGAACCCCGAGTCGTTGTGCTTCCTTGTTCTGGTCCTGGCCACCAGGTAAACCATCCCCGGGATGTGGTTCTGTTCTTAACCAGGAGCCCCATCATGGCTTACCTCCATCGGTTCGGTGCCCGCAAACGGATCAGAGAGTACTGGAAGACGATGATGTCATTTGACTCTTCAGGGTTTGATTGGACGAAACAGACAGGTCAGAGTTAGCACACTGCAGGCCTCACCTGACGGGGGAAGGAACCACACGCACGTATTCAACCCGTATTCAACCCAGCCCTGTAACAAAGGAGTGGTGGGCTGTAGAAACCAGTACAGACAGGGCTCAGATTATAAACGGACCGCGACAGAACTCGTATAATAGGCCAAATCTCAGATGAGACGGAGTCTCCTTGTATGTATATAATATAATATAGAATATATTGAATATAATATATATATATTATGATATATCATATAATATATATTAAATTATATATATAATATAATATATATAATAGAGCAGGATGGAGAGCAAGGAACTAAATAATATTCCATTCAGTTTAACATCTAAGGGGGATTCAAGTCACTAAAGGCCCACTTCAGAACAATCATCCATCATTTGCTTTCTTGCAGCTTTTACCATCTAGGGCACTGAGCTCCTCCACCTTCTCCACCTCCTCCCACACCATCAGTCATCCCTCCGTCAGATGGTGGCTGGTCTTGGCTGATGCAGTGGCAGCAGAGCCATGTTGTGATGACCTCAGCGGCGGCTTCACTCAGCAACACGTCGGCCAGTCAGACAGCTGTGATTGGTGGGCGGATTAACGCTAAGCCCCGCCCAGTTATGACAACGTTAGCTCGGGGAGCTAACAGCTGGCCGGAGTCCGCATAGCATGACAATCCTCTGGTGGAAAAGTACTATTTATTTACTGCTATTTGGTCGTTTAGGAGGCGTGTTTATCCCAAGGGACTTAGAGTACATAGTTCTATGTACTCATATATACAGTACATACAGAGATACATTAATGATGAACAGGTTTCAGGCATCTTGCTCAAGGATGTCTCAGACAGGATGTGTGAACAGTGGAATTGAACCTGGAACCTTTTGGCCGGGCTGAGACCCTAGCCCCTACCCTGTCCTGCCCAACATCTGAACACCGGAACAAATACATGAGTGCATTATGCTTTGACATACATTTATTAATAAACGATTAATGAAATAGAATCTGGAATGCATAATTACATCTTGCACATAGAACACAATTGGACCTCGAACGTGTGCATACAACACGTGTATCGTCGAAGCGAACCTTTGGTTTGTTCCATTACGTTTGGTTAATGCGTACAGAAGTATTCAAAATACAAAATTAGGCACATATTGGATTAGTGAATGCAAAATCTATAAATGTCGGTATTTGCATATTTCAGAAATGGAAAGGAAAAACAGGGGAATATTGTTCATGAACAAAACCCAGCATGTTTTAGACATTCATATGAAACATACCACGTATACATCACCTAAATGATTTTACTAAGACTCAGTACTTTTGACACAGCCTTGGGTAAGTGTGAGAGGGTTACAGCAACCAACCAACTCTGACCAAATGGATTACAGAACTAAGAATCAATGATGTTATCATTACAATAAGGCACTTAACAGAGAAACAAAAATTATACCTGTATATATGATCTTTTTCATAAAAATAAAAGATATTAAGCCTCATATCTACGAAATCCCTAAACACATTCCCTCCAAGAGACCCACCAGCTAGTGGCTTGTGATTCAATACTCAGATTCACACAAGATCAGGTTTACCGAAAAGGTTTACAAACTAACCACAACTAGCTTATCATGAGGACATCTTTATCAATTTGAATCTCTGGGCTTCGATCGATTAAGGTTAAATAAACCTGTTTAGCCTCCCTTTTCATTTAAGTGTATAAATCAACCCATATTGCAGCTAATAAACGAGAAGGTGAATGGATGACAGTGGATTGGAAGTACATTTTAGGGAGGTTATATTTAAAATTTTTGTTCCCTAAACAATTTTTGTAAATCAAGTTGACTTCAAAAGCTATGACTTAAAATAACATGACATGTTGTCTGGATTCCTCGGCAGCGCCTGCATCGTTGAGAAACATACACAGCCTCCGCCTACTCTCCTTCTCATCTTAGACCCAGTGAGGTGCAGCAACAAAGGAGGAGGAAAAGCGTTAACAGCCCTGGAAGATGTTTAAAAAGCCCTCCTTCAGGGCAGGCTGCCAAGTGACTCTCCATTGGGGGGGGGGAGACGAAAAGACAAGGAGAGAGGGAGAGAGGGAGGGAGAGAGGGAGGGAGAGAAGGGAAAGCAGCAGAGCAAGGGCCGAGCAAGGCTTTGTTCTGATAACAGAACCCCCCCACTCTGCTCCTGAGAAACTGACAGTGGGTCTGTTCTAATGATGAGTGGAGACCAGCAGAGTAGGGCAGAGGAGGAGGAGCAGCAGCATGGAGGAAGTGGAACAGGAGGAGCATAGAGGAGGTGGAGGAGGAGGAGGAGGAGGAGCAGCAGCATGGAGGAAGTGGAACAGGAGGAGCATAGAGGAGGTGGAGGAGAAGCATAGAGGAGGAGGAGGAGCATAGAGGAGGAGGAGGAGGAGCATAGAGGAGGAGGAGGAGAAGGAGGTGAAGGGGGAGGAGGAGGAGCATCATTGAGGTGGAGGAGGTGATGGAGGAGCAGGAGGAGGAAACTCTTTGGGGATGGTTACAGAGAGTTATAGGGTCTCTCATCCGTGCAAACATGACACTTGTCTCCCGAGGCCCCCCCCTGGGGGCCAGAGTCTGTGTGGAGGGCTGACATTGATGCATCTGAACGCTAATACACGCAATGCAAAATATTCCAATTATAAATACATGCGTGGGCCTCGATGAAGGATCGGCTACACTTTCGTCTGCCACGAACCTCTTAGAGCGTAAAATTGAGATTTGCCTCCTCAAAGGGAACGGACCTCAGGACACAGCCCCATTAAGATGGAAGATTGGTCTAAACTGCACCCATGTACAATCAGCAGACTTCAGCACTGGTGAAATTCATTTCTTTTTAGCTCTTTTAAAGTAATGGAGACCAGATCCAGCCGATCAACTGCACGCTGACAACCTTAAGTAGGACATGTGTCCAGGGTCCTTTGATCCGGCCTCAACCAAGATCACACTTAGGACTCACAACATTAATGAAGCCCATAGACTATAGAGAGAGAGAGAGAGAGAGAGAGAGAGAGAGAGAGAGAGAGAGAGAGAGAGAGAGAGAGACAGAGAGAGAGACAGAGAGAGAGACAGAGAGAGAGCTGAGGGAGAGAGAGAGATCATAGTTATGAGCATGACTAACAGAGAGCTGACTGTTAGCAAGAAGCAAATACATACAATGACCACTAACAGCAGCTATGTAGAAATGGCTTGAACACCTAGGAACAAGACAGTACTTTTACAAAGGAGAGACACATGAGGCCAAAGGGAACAGTTCAACACTATCTCAGTGTTCTCCACGCAGACACACAGGGTTGTAGAACGTGGCAGGTCCGTTTGGTCAATGACCAAAACAAAGACGAACACGCTGAAACTGCTATGTGGAATCCAGGCGTTAGGATTTACAATGAGTGAGGGTGTGAGCTTGGAGAAACTAGCCTACATCTCATGAGCTTCACGAGCAGGGTTCGGTAGCCATGGTAGCCATGGGCTAGCCAGTTTGTCCAAATATTTGAAGCCCTTGAGAGAGAATCCAATGACTTAGTGACAGAATCAACTGCATATTGAATAGTGACAATCAGAATAAACATTGAGCAGTAAATTAAATATGGTGCAATAATATTCTTAAAATAATGAAATTCCATTCTAAGACAATAATATATATATATATATATAAATTGTATTCTTGCGTGGCTTACAGAAATTATAACAATTATAATACAATCGCTCGACTGGTATTAATATACAGACCCTGCAGTGGGGGAAATAATATTTGGATATAAATTAATGAAATTCTTTAACTTCTTTTTGAGCACTTCTTCCAAAGCACGCCAACATGGATATGCTCAACACATCCTTCTCACATCCTCTAGCGCACAACAAGGTTGAAGTTTGTGCCTCAGACAAGGACGAAACAAATGAATCACCTCCATGTTCCTGTGATGTCACCGGAGATCACTCAACACCTTCCACCCTGGGAGGAGCTTTTACGTCTGAACGCATCACCTCGCAGGCGTGACGGTTTAGAGCTCAACGCACCGCATCGCAAAACCAAACTCGCCTTCACAAAGGAAATAGTTAAAGTTGTCATCGCTATACATCTGTGACAAACCATATTATAATGCAGGTAATTATCATAATTATCTCTAAATGTGGCAGTTGGCTTATTATTATTATGATTTATTATTATGATGGTTGACACATGATTGGCTTGGAACTCTTATCATCTCTCATCTTGATTTTTCTAACAGAATCCAAATTTCCCCTACTAGAAAATAAAGCAAATAAACCTTTTCTGTGTCATTTTATAGTGCTAAACGTGTTAAACATGTCATTAACTCTACCTAGTAGTGACGCTTCAGATCAATTCAAAACATTGCATTACAAACATATAGCAAACAATTTGATTTTGGCATGGCTTTTGAAATGTGATAAATTTAATGTTCCCAATGCCTGATGGAGCCACTGATGTGTTGATGAAAGTCTCCAAAGCTTCACACAGAAGCGGCCGGCTGAATCAGGACTGACTCATCCTTCAGGCTTCAGGGTTCGGATATCTGTTGACTCTCATCCTCGGACGGCCCTTCCCTCTCTCTCCTTAGTTTCCAGGCACAGAGAGGATGTAACCGGAGCGACCCTTGGTGAACTCAGGCTGTGATTGGTTGATCTTGGTCTCCACGACGATGGTGCACTTCCTGCCGTTCATGCTGCACTGGATGGGGGTGCTGACGTTAACCTGCAGCTTCCTCTTCTCGCTGGAAGACACAGAGAGACGTTATGTTATAAACTAGTGTCTTCACCAGACAGCGGAAGGGAAAGTAGACCCCCATTTTAACAGGAGAATTTCTGCTTCTGAGTATCAAAAAATTTGATCTGAGCAGCCGTGACAGTCATTAAGGTAAAATAGAGTTTTGGTGTTCCATAGTGCAGGTGTGAGGGGGCGTGGTCAAACGTTGTCAAACTCCCGTCACACTCCCTCGAGCCAGGGGGCACAGCCAATAGAAAACGACCACTCTGGAGAAGCATTTTTAACCAGAAATAGCTGACTTCTTGTATTTTACAGAGAATCGTCGAAGTGACCAAACACTTCACGAAACCAAAACAGAACGGTTTTCAACTGAAAAAGTGATTTTGGGTTTACTTACGCTTTAATATCAATAGCCTTGCAATATGTATAATATACTATTCTTATTGTATTATACATCAGTCATTAATTACCTGTGTGTGTGTGTGTGTGTGTGTGTGTGTGTGTGTGTGTGTGTGTGTGTGTGTGTGTGTTACATATGAATATACGTATGTATGTACGTGCACACATGTATGTGTTTTGTTTGAAATGTTTAATTGCTGCATTGTTGTGTTTAGTATTCATATGTTGTGTCTCCACATTAGAACACACACACACACACACACACACACACACACACACACACACACACACACACACACACACACACACACAC
>JAOPJO010000139.1:9683077-9694841 GCA_027123675.1 Molva macrophthalma | reverse complement strand
TACAGAGACAGGTCATTAAGGAGCAGGTAGGGGTTAGACAGTACAGAGACAGGTCATTAAGGAGCAGGTAGGGGTTATACAGTACAGAGACAGGTCATTAAGGAGCAGGTAGGGGTTAGGCTTCATCTTGCTGTGGATGTTGGGGATCAAACCCAGAACCTTTCAGCTGGGAGTCAAACTCCCAGTATATTAAAATAAATTTATTAAATATAATATCAATGAATGATATTGCATTCAAATCATTCTTATATTTTGGGGAATCGTTTGGTTTCCTGAAGAATCGCAGATCAGCAGAGAGTTAACAGTGAGAACAGACGACACACAGGACAAATTACCCAGAATGCATCACAAGCGAACAGGGTGTGAGAGAGGTGTCAGGGTTAGATTCAACAATTCTTAACAGCCTTCAGGAAGAGGCAGAGAAATCTCTCTCTCTCTGTTCTGTAATTTATGCGCATGCAGGCCTACTCCAGCAAATCCCTGCGTGTTCCGTATAATAATGAGCACAAGGAACGCCAGTCACGGACGACATGGGGGGGGTTAGCCCCAGAGAGAGATAGTGAGAGAGGATGCAATTATGCCAGATGTGCTGACTAAGTACACTAGCTTTACAGCGCTAATTTGTGGCGCTACCAACTAGCTCCCAGCCAATCACATTGTTTATTGAATTACATGTCTTCTGTGATTCGATGCCTTATCATGGACAGAGCAGGCATTATATGAAATATGTTTCTATATTTATTACTGTGCCCCAGCATAAAATGTATGTTATATTTAGAGAGTAGGCTACACATCACAGTGATAAGTTAGCCTAATGTATTAACACTAGCCTGCTATTGTACAGAAAGGTTAGCCTAATGTATTAACACTAGCCTGCTATTGTACAGAAAGGTTAGCCTAACGTATTAACACTAGCCTGCTAACATACAGAAAGGTTAGCCTAACGTATTAACACTAGCCTGCTAACATACAGAAAGGTTAGCCTAACGTATTAACACTAGCCTGCTAACATACAGAAAGGTTAGCCTAACGTATTAACACTAGCCTGCTAACATACAGAAAGGTTAGCCTAATGTATTAACACTAGCCTGCTATCGTACAGAAAGAATAGTCTCATTCTGTTGAGTAGATTAGAGTAGATTGTTTGCTTGCATTATTTTGTTGCTTATTAATAATATTTATATATCTGAGAACAAAGATCTAATTTCCTTGGTGTATTTCCACCTCAACGCTTGATTTAAAATAATGCCATCATTTCCACACTTCTATAAGCATTGTGTACCACTGTTAAGAAGCTGATGTTTACATGACAGTTCATTTTGCGGTGACAGTAGCCAACAGTAAATAACATCTCGCTCTTTCTCATCACTCAGATTAACTCAGATAGTGTTCTGGTTAATCCTGGTGCAGATTACAGGGTGTAAAGGACCAGCCCATGCAGAGGTCACCACCCTGATTAATGTCTGAGACGTTACGCTACGTTACGCTACGCTAAGCTATGCTAAGCTATGCTAAGCTGCATTACACTACATTACCGTACACAACGCAGCGCTACACCCCAACGAATTGCTACGCTATGCAATAATACACCTACGCTACGCTACGCTAAACGAAGCTGTGCTACAGCAACATATCAACCATCTCGCTCCGTCTCCCCATCCATCAGGAGTAGAAATATTTATTTACTATCACACTTGATATTGTCATTGGATTTCACTAGTTTAGTTTCTTGATGTAAAGATGTGGTGAGGTATGAGATGTAAATATCTTTATGGTAAATGAGCAACGCAAACGAGCCCTAAATGCATGTTTCCCGTATGGAGTCATCAGGCAGAGGTGTGGGATTCTGACCAAGAAATGCACAAATTGGCCATTGAGTGAAAGCAGTTTAGCAGGCAGAAGGCAGAGCACCACACACACACACACACACACACACACCATCTGTCTAATAATCTGGATCTGTGTTAGGGTTGTGCCGGGGCGCGGGGTGGGGGGGGGCGCTCGCGCGCGGGGCGGCGGGGGGGGGGGGCGGGGGGCCGGGCCCCCCCCCACATAACAGTGTTATGTCACCTTGACCATTAAGGTAGTATATACTCCTCTCTCTGCCCCCTTGCCCCCTCCCTTCCTTCACAAAGAGAGGTGGAGAATCAATCTAGGGCCGTTTTACAAGCCTGTGCTCACGTGCATGTACGCAGTTTAAGTGCAGTTCACTTCCTTATGATGATGTCATTGGAAAGACGTTTTATCCTTCACTGTGGGGGGGGAGGGGGTGGGGGGGAGGCGGCAATGACCTTAAAGCTGTCTTTTCCCAGAAGATTATTTCAGCTTTCCTGTCGTTATCACATTCTTGAAGTGGCATCAAAAGCATAACTTGCCCCTCCTCCTTCTCTACCACAATAGGCCAATTCAACCGTATGGCTGCGGCCCGATGTCCATTGGCTTTGGTTGTGGATAAAAGGTGCGGAAGTATTCTCTCCAGTCCACAGAGGGGCGCGCGGCGTTGCCTTTCGACAGCGTGGAATCGAATCGTCGCCGCAGAAAGGCCATGGCTCCAATTACATGCAGTCTGAGCTCCCTAAATGTCAAGCTATTCTGCATCGCCATTAGCATTCAACGGGTATTAGCCCCACTCCGGCCACATCTGTCACATTACTTTATGTGGCACCTCAACCATTTAAAACCATCACAGAGCACCTCCCCATCTACCGTCTCCCTTCATCGCTACCGCGGCTGTCGCTAGTATCAGTGCAGGAGACTTTTATCAAAGACGGATCGTTTTTTTGCACTCCAGTTGATGTTGCCACCCATAGATCCTTGATGATTTGTCGCATTGGAAACTCTGTTCCCTTGAATGTGTTTTGAATATAGAGGAGCCTCTTGTTTACTGTCAGCTACTGCTGCCTGTTATTATTTTGACACTATCTGTATTTGTGTCTGTGTGAGAAAGAGAGTGAGTACTCGCAGATGTTTCCATTCATAGATCAAGATGAGACTGCCGGGGTATAAAAACAACACCATTAATCAAGTTTCCCCAATAGATCCTAATTCCATAATATACAGACCCACTGCACTGGATTTGATTAGTAATAGCAGCAGCACTTAAACGTTTTTCAGAAGGTCGGATTCCTTGAACATAATTGACATTTACTGGTAAATCATTATTTTGTTTTGGCGAGAAAGCAGTATTCAGAAGTGTTGAGTGTCTATTCAGTCCATTTTTACTGAGTTTACTATTTAATTATTCAGCAGATGCCAAAATGACTTACAATGCATCCAGGTCATTAAGGGGCAGCTAGGGATTAGGCATCTTGCTCATGGATCCTTACAAGTACAAACATCAGGGTTCAACATAGAGCCTTTCAGCTGGGAGTCGAACTGCCAAAACCACGAGACCCTCCTGTCCCTATTGGTTGGTCGTCTCTACGCTTTATATCCATCACTATGCACCGCAACAGCCGGGTACATATCAGACCTGTAAATATTGTGACAACTCACCATGCGGCAGAAGCCCCCCAGTATTGACCCAGCCTCCTACGGTTCAAGGCATGTCTTTGGGCAGCTGGCGGAGAGAAGAGATGCCTTACCCGGGGTTAGCATGCCGAGAGGGGCAGCTGGAGAGGCCAGGTGTCTCCATCAGCATCAGAGCCAGAGCAGAACCTCTCCGACGGCTTCATTAGAGACGGGCCTGCTACCCTACCTGCTAAGGTCAAAGACATGCTAATTGATCATGCTGCGATGCTCTCAGTCAACGCGGCTCAATGCACTGTTTCACCTTGGCGGAAAGTTCGCCATGTTTTGTTTTTTTCATCTCCCTCCCCCCCATGGAGATATTCAGATATGGGAATCCACTGTAAGTAATGGACATGTACTTGCCAAGTAGTTGTTTTTTTTCACTTGTAAGTCTTTATTTGCAACTCTCAGAATATATTCCAAAGTGTAGCCCGAAATGTTGGCTGCCAAGTTCCGTTTATATTATAAAATAAGAATCAAAAAAGATGGAAAATAGTATTGTTTTGCAATAGTTATACAGCTATTTTTGTTGTTTGTCTCCTCAAGAGAGTGAGAGCTAGCAGTCGATAACAGCAGCTGGGAGCAGCATTAGCAGTAACGATAGAGAGTAGCTGTAGCAGTATAGTAATAAGAGTAGAAGTTGGCTTATGATTTAAAGATGCTCATGAGTCATTTTCACAGAAAGCCATTAAACAGTTTCCTTACAAATTAGACAGATAAAACTGTTACTATTATACTATTACTGCAAGCGAAAAAAAAAATCATTCATGATAAAAGAGAACTTATTCACACACTTCTGCTCGTTTCACTTCCCTCTCAGTATAATTTAAACAGATGCCCAGTAGGCCATGCAGGCTGGATATTACCACAGTTAGAAATTATGAATTTTGAATTTTCTTCAGGTTTTATTGTAACACCGCATGTGTCTGCAAGTGTGTGAATGTGTGTGTCTGTGTATGAAATAATGTACTCTAGTACAAAACATGTATTCTTTTATTTGAACTGTTACAATTATTGTTATTATTTCAGGGAACATATTTCTAGTTGTTCATTGACATTTCAAAGAAGATATTTTGACAACTGCATGTATGTGGATTACTTAACTTTATAATATGTTTTAATGTTATTGCCATCCACGTGCCTACCTCCCTGCCTATAGCCTGGAATACTAGATCAGAAGACAAGTAACTTCTTAGCTAACATCTTTTCCTAAGTTTTGCCTTGTTACAGTACAGTCTACTACACACAATATAGTCTTCCTCTGTATCCTCAAACATGAATTCCTGCCTTGGACTTCACATGACGCCACAGTTTTACATAATATGATTCTCTCTGAAGCTCTGACAGCCTTCACGGCATGCCTCCTCCTCATCAGCCACATCTTCTGTCAGTCGGAGCTTCAATCACTTGTTGATTCCTTTTCAACACAGAAAAAAATGCCTTTTTCACTGTTGTGTGAATTGTGCTTTCATCCTGGCCAATTTTAGCTTGTCATTCAGCCTGGCAGCTGTTTTTGTGCGAGGTACTTTTGTAGTCACGCTTGTCATATCACCCTGATCGCCGCTGATTGGTGGGAGGAGACACACAGCTTGCCAGTCTGTAGTTGTCAACGGTGCATTTTGATACGCTAATGCCTACATCCATCCTGAAAGCCGTGGTAAATGTGAAAAAAGGGAGAGATTACATACCCTGCTATTTATGTCATTTCTAAACAGCACTGGGCATAGTGCTGCACTCTGTTGTTGCTGTGTGTCTTGGAAGTAGGCAAGACTTGAGAGGAAAAGCTTTTGATCGTTCAAAGCTAAGTAATAATGTTTGTATAACATAAGTGCAACTGATTGTAACTTGAAAACGTACTTCACCTGCAGTACGGAAAATGAATGTGGCTTCCCTTCAGTGAAAATTGATTTAGATTGGATGGCTGTATTTATTATAAGGTTGTTTCTAAAATGTTCTATGATTCAAGTTCACTGGTATATGGTTAAACATTTCATATTTTCTAAATCACCCCTGCATTCATTATGACATTTATGAATTGCACATGTTGTCTTGTCTCTCCCATCTTTGTTCTGTTTGTCCATTCCATTCTTCAGCACCAGTATAAAATATCCTTTACATTTTTCTCTTAACCCGACCGGATTTAAATATACATTTGAACCCTTATGTGTTTGACCTCACTGCCTTCATGTGGCCTTGGTTTTAATGCTCCTACGTGACTCCACAGTAACAGGTGAGCTCTCGAATGAAATGAGTCAGCGCTGTTGCCCTACAACTCCCGTCCTCACCTTCTTTCAACACCCTGGGTGCAGAATTTGTAATTTTAGTTATTTGGCTGGGAAAATGACTCAACTTGTGACAGATCCTTCTCATATTTGTCAACCCCAACTCCCTTCCCTCTTTCGAATGGTTCGGCATTTAGGGGATTTTGCGCTAAAACCAATTATCGCAACCTAGAACAAGTGCCTGCCCTGGTGTTGCCCAGTACCCACAAATCCCCTGACACATGCTTGTGGGCACGCACAGGGTCTTACATCGATCTACACACTACAACGACATCTTGGGTTGTGCCTTTTTTTTTGATGGTGCAGTAAGCCGAAAGCTCTCTTAATAAAACTGGCTTGTCTCCAAGAAATCTATGGTTTCAAAGGAATCTGTCAAGGTCCATGAAAAGTTCTGGTCAGTATAGGGACTCGCAGTCTCCCTGTGTGCTTTTCTACGTAATGGACTGCATTTTCCTAGCATTTCAATAGTTCCTTTGTATGGCACACACTCATAAAATGGCAAAAGACTGCTGCCTCATGCAAACCCATGTCTTCTGGTCAGTGAGTTTAAATGGCTTGCTCAAGGGCACCTTAACAGTATATGCTAGAGGGAGCTTGGTGAAGGGGGTTTCCATCTATAAACATTTTGATTGCTCCTTTACTCTTTGAGCTACTCTCCACCCAACAAATGCCACTATCTTGGATGTGAATCTGATTGTATCTTGCAGACATAGAGTTCCTTATGCTATAATCGGATATAAACAACAAGCAAACAAGGAATGCACAGAAACGATGAAGCATAAAGAATCAATTATGTCTTTTGGCACTCGAAAATACTTTCGAAAGCCAAAACCTTGTGGTACCGTCGTGTCTGATACGTCTCGTGATTTATATTTTTATATTTTCCAAACCTCACTTACAAAAACCCCCAACGCAGTCATGGCCAAATCCCAAAGGGATTTCGTAAACACAAGTTAAGATCTACTTCATTACGCCACCATGCTGCAAATGCAAAGAACAAAACGGTCACAGAAAAGCTCCACTGCGATTTCTGATTATGACATAATCAATGGGCTGTTACCTCTCTCTCGGGAACACGACATCTAGCCAGGAAACATACTCTTCAAGTATGAACTGAGCTCACTGTGGCACCAAAGCCCCGCAATCTTAAATCAAACTTTACTCTCAGCTGCTGAGAATTGCATCCGTCATAGACCCCAGGGAGAATGGCAATCTGCCTCAGATAAGTAGAGCGAGAGATCATGGAAGGCAGAGAGAGAGAGAGAGAGAGAGAGAGAGAGAGAGAGACCACAAACAGAAGAGAGACCAAAAAAGGAAGAGAGAAAGACCAAGAAAGGCAGAGAGAAAGACCAAGAACAGAGGAGAGAGAGCAAGAGTAAGAGTGAGAGAAGGAAATGCAGACAGCGGGAGAGAGACGCCAAGAAAAGAAGCGAAAATGTGATGATAAAAAAAAAGGTGCATCGCATGAAAGAGAAAGTGAGAGGGAAAAAAATCCCTTTACCCTTGGGAGAAACTCTCCGGTGCCCACATCTTATCTGATGAGCCTTGAGAGGGAAAGATCCCCTCTCCCTCTGTCTCTCTCTGCCTCTCTCTCTCTCTCGGGATAGGCAGTTGAGCCTCCTAAGCCCTGTGGTGGGAGCCCATGCCGCGCAGGCCAGATGGATGAGGAGGGTGAAGCCAGCAGCCCTGATGCCAGGCATTACCGTCGAGGCGAGGTTACAACAAGGCACTGCCGGCTCTATTCACCGGAATTGACAGAGTGGGGCCTCATTTGACAACCCTCTAAGCCCTGAGTGGGGCCGCTGAACACGCTGAACCTTGGCAGCGAATTCACTGCAGCTCATTATTAGCTTTAGTGGGAAACGGGATTGAATTTAGCTTAATTACAAATGCCAATGATGTCCCTGGACTCGTAGCCACCGTAATTTATGCAGCGCTGTAAACAAAGCTAATGTTTGGTTTACTTCCGATGACCAGCCACGATATTTTCTTGGTGCACGCACAGAGGGGGGTTGTATGGAGGGGGTGGGAATGAACCAATTACCATCAACTTTGTTCTGGGGTCAAGAGCATGGCCGTGCAGACCAGGGCCCGGCCAATTAATTAACCAGCATGTTTAAAAAGGAGTTCCATGTCAGTCGAGGGCAATGGAGCCTGGGGGGGGGTCCTGGGCGGCGTGTTAGTATCCGCTCAATAGAAGAGACCTATGGGATGTGGGGTGGAAAACAGCCTGCCCTGATGACAGAGCACACGTCACTGCATGGCTTCCGAGAGAGAGACAGAGAGAGCTAGTGAGAGGGACTGTATTCTTTGCTACTTTATTTATACTTTAAGTTATTGCTACTTATATATTTTTAATTGAAAAACGAAAAAGACGCTGTAAGCGACATTTCCAAGTGTTAAATAGCTCTATATTGAGACAGCCATCGCTGATATACGGTGTTTGGTCAGTAACACGGGCTCCCAGTCCCTCTGCTCTGCAGTAATTAGAAAACACATTTTCTGGTATCCCCTTTCCACTTTATCCAATCAGGAGAGAGAACTCTACAAAGAGGCGGTCCTCTCTGTGCGTTCACAGGTTGGCAGCAGGATTTCAGTGTTGACTGACGATGGCGGAACAGGGGAAGCTACTGATCCAGCACTCCTAGGAATGGATTACACAACCAAACACACCAAGCGGGGAAAAAAAAACGGCTTAAGAAAAGAATGAAGAAAAGAAAACTGCATGCAAGACCTGCTTTCATGTGGTGCCGTGGGGAGGAGGGAGGGGAGTGCTAACTGCAAAAACGGACGGGAAATTAGCCAAATCAACGGCATTGCTTACAGCATCTTTAACTACAATGTTCATACATTCTTGTCATTTCATACGCTCCAACATGGGTACTTTTCACTATAATTCTTTAGTTTTTTGTGCTTTGGCAATGTAAATGTTAATAAAGCCCTTTAAATTCAATTCAGAGAGAGAGGCAGAGATAGAATGTAAGATACAGCACAGAAGTGCAACAGAGAGATCTTAAGAGCTTTAACCCAGACATCAAGATGAGTAGAGGTCTGATACGCTGTGTTAATTCTCTTCTCCGATCCACTCCACTCCACTTTCATCATCATCTTCCTCTTTAGCCCTGAACGCGGTGGCTAGGTAGGATCGCTAACAGGCCGCGGGGTTACACCTCCACCTGTCACCGGGGGAGCCGCCTGGCTGCTGAACCCAGCAGGGGGTTCAGCTCCCTGTCTAAGAAGCTGCACCCCCTGAGGTCTCCAACCCTGGGTGTGCGAGCGCCTTTGAGAGCGAGCGAAAGACTGAGTGTGTTTGACGGTGTGCGTGCGTGCGTGTGCGTGCGTGCGTGTGTTTATTGGTAGGTTGGCCAAGAGATGGGTGACATTTTCAGCGACTTACATAAATGTGAATTCCCTGGATCAGCAGCCAAAACAAAACTGCAACGCTATAATAATAATAATAATAATGCCATATAATAGCATATATGAAATATTAAGTATTACAGGAGAGGCAGGAGAAAGCCTGTACTATTGAATGAAACCAATGTAATGGAATGATGCCCGTTTCATTTAAAAAAAGGAAAATGCCAGTAGTCCGGTAATAGTTCTGACTCTGTCAGCTGGCACACACTTGTCCTAATGAAGGCGATTAGAGCAATAAAGCTGTGGTTGTGATACGGGCTCCCTCACCGAGTGACCAGACCTCTTTCACATCAGTGGTTGAAATGAGATCCGCAAGCGGTATTTTAAGCACCATTTTAACCAGAGTTCGACGGGTAAAAGCCAGTATATCAAATTCAGTGCGGTTAAAATACTATTGAATGACTCTAGGAACCTGATATTTGGGATATTTGGGAGACTTAGGGCTGGCTTTTAGTGTTTCATCATACTCACCTTACATCTTCTCAATAGACATCTGACGCCCTCAATGGCATTGTATAAACATGTGGATACAGCTGCTGCACCCATCACGAGACACATGGCTTGTAGATCAATGTATCTACGGTCGAGTGTTGAGAGGTGAGAGTGTAAGACGAAGAGGCCTTGACGTAGCACGCCTGCTGGCTCTGAGGTCACGGTGTCTGGGTGGGGTTGGGGGGGGGGGGGTACAGTACCCCAAATGGTGCTGCCCTGTGGTTCTGCTGTATAAGTGCGGTCTGTGGATCCCAGAGAATTGGTATGTGGAGCAGAGTAATTGTTTCCCTAATAACACACGACAGGGAAAGAATGTGCCGACATACCGGTGTGAAAACAAAGAGAAGGAAATAAGAAAGTAAAATGCAGAGAAAGAGCCCTGGCCCTCGAGCTCGCCTGGGAGTCGGACAAGGAGGGAGGGAGAGAGATGAAGATGGGGAGAGAGATGGAGAGAGGGAGAGAGAGAGAGAGAGAGAAAGAGAGAGAGAGAGAGAAAGAGAGAGAGAGACAGAGAGCGAGAGAGAGAGAAATTGAGGTCTGATTTCGAGGTAGACTTCCAGAACAAACCAGGAGCTAACTCCAATTACACCACTTCGTTCCACCGAGAGCTTTTTCCATCCGTGAAAAGGCCGCAGTTTAGTTCAGCGTGTTAATGCAGGGGGAGCCGCATGTAACGCAAGTCTGAATCTGACCTAACAAAATAAAAGCGCAGAATAAAGGTAAACACAGGTAGTTAAACCTGTAAGGTCACTCTAAGCCGCTGGGAAAGGAGTATCTTTGATCAATGTTGTGTGTGTGTGTTGTCCTTAGCTCTGTTCCTCCCCCTCTCCCCCTCTCCCCCTCCCTCCTCTGCGTGCCGGGCTGGCTGCAGCGGGCATGTGATGAAGGTGAGCGGACCTTCGCGGTCCATTTGTTCCACCACGTATCAACCCGAGATGACCCTGTGGAGGACTCAAACCACGCTGAACCCCTTTAAACTCAGGTCTCTCTCTCTCTCTCTCTCTCTCTCTCTCTCTCTCTCTCTCCTGTTCAGTCTACAGAAGCAGCTGCTTACAGGCAAAAAAAAAGGTGTGTGTGTGTGTGACTCTGGACTCAACTAATTTACAACAGGTGTTAAAATGGCAACGTTCTTAGATGCATATGCTAAAGCAAGATGTTTTTTCATCAGAAATAGAGTCCTTATGTAACTGAAATGAAAATAGTAATTGTCATCATCATTACAATATCATTATCATTTCTCAACAAGTAATGTGTGTGCGCGTGTGTGCGTGTGTGCGCGTGTGTTTGTGTGTGTGTGTGTGAAAAAAACACACGTTAACATAATACAAGTGGACACATGCGCTCCTGAAAGGTGGCCTGGGTCTTAAAAGGTGCTTAATAACCCTCTATTGAGTCTGCATTAAAGCCAGTCCTCAGTAAGACACTATGTGTGTGGGATGTGGAAGACATTTGCAATTCGACATAAGATGGTGCGTCGCACTTCCCACACAGGAGTAGGCGAGACCATTAAGCTGCTCTACGCTGCGAGAAGGGGAAATCAAACCAAAAGAAACTGTACACTTGCTTGTTATGATCTGCCGTCTTCCCATTTAATCCCTGAAAGGTCGGTCACTAATGAAGAAGGAGAGCAGAGGGCCTGTTGACCTCGCACACACTGAAAGAAGACATACAAAATGCCAGAGAAGGAGGTGCCACTCGTCGTTTGGAGTAGCTTGACCCCCCAGCCCACCCTACCGCTGAGAGAAGAGCAAATAAAATGCCTGTCGGATCACTGACTCGGATTAAAACTGAGTATTCTTCTTCTTCTTCTCCTTCTCCTCCTCCTCCTCCTCCTCCTTCTCCAGGAACACTTCAGTCAGTGGGCGGTTAAGTGTAGGGTATGAAGGAGATGTAATAGCCTTCTATCGGCTTTTCATCTGTGCTGTGGTGGTGAGTGAGTGGGTGGGTGGGTGTGTCAAGCTATATGTTTTCCTGTCACATAAACACTGATGACGGGTTTGTGGGGGGGGGGGGGGGGGGGGGGGGGGGGGGGGGGGGGGGGGGGGGGGGGGGGGGGGGGC
>JAOPJO010000139.1:9496174-9507299 GCA_027123675.1 Molva macrophthalma | reverse complement strand
TGTGTGTGTGTGTGTGTGTGTGTGTGTGTGTGTGTGTGTGTGTGTGTGTGTGTGTGTGTGTGTGTGTTTGGTGCGTGAGCTTTTATGGCAGACCATAGACCCTTTTCCCACAGGCAGTGTTGTAGGATAAACACAGGTGTCGCTCATTACCCTGATTTTGGGTAAGCTACTTTTATGTATCAGGGCATGGGTAGTGGACTGATCTTCAGTCTACGAGTTCAGTGCCCTGGTACATAAAAGAAGACGCAGACCCATGATTAGTGTTATGAGCGACACCTGTGTTTATCGTATGACAGCGCCTCTGAAAAGAGTCTATACCCACTGACTGTAACTGAGGTCTTAACTGTGTAATCCCCCCTGTGTCCCTCTGTTTGTGTGGTTTTCTCCAACATTGTGTTTGGATTTTCTTTTCCTCCATTTAGGAAAATCCTCCAAATAATAGAAATTAATAATGTTGGACACCTTCTAAAGTATGTTGACTTTATTATTTTGGCACATATCATTGTGGGTTATATGTGCTCCTGCCCACCATTTTATTTTGAATAAGTTATCACTTTTCCCCATTTACATTTGTGGCGATTTAATCATCTTTTTTTTATGACAGAATTAACAATGTTACTGTTTGTTTTGCTTCATGGCAGGAGGGCATCCACACCTGTTAGCACATCAGATGTGTCCGGCAGGAATTCAGGATGTAGTAAAATATATCAATATATAGATTATATATACACTGTATATAGTATATACACTATAAGATTGGAATATGATAATTATGACGACGATTAAGACCACCCCAACAAAAAGAAGAAAGCTTATGTATAACTTTGATTCCCCTTTTCAAATCTTTTCACTTTTGCTTTGTTTTTCTCATGTCATACATAATACGAGACATTGAAATTAGTTTGATCCAAACATGAAACTATTTTTCTATAGATGTGATTTATAGCCTTTTATTTCTAAAACCAAAGATTGTGAGCACCTACTATTTTATTACAGTAAAATACTGAACTCTGTCACTTTCCTACTTCTTGTCTGTTTTCAACCACACGCTACCCGATGAAAAGCTTGCAATTCAAGCTGTTATCTAAATTGTGATTCAGAGGGCTGGCTTGTTGCAAGAGAGAAGATGTGTACTGCCCATATCGTTGCCCTTAATCTATATTATCATTATGCCAGTACAATAGGCTACCATTTTACTTGGAAGTATTTGGCCGGTTTGTTAAGACTACAGGTTAATGATTGACATTGTCTATGTGGAGCTGTTAATCAGCGTGATTTATGTTCTACTCACCTCTCGCGTTGTAGCCACGTTACAAAATTGGGTGGTTGGCCATCAATTGACATCCATTATAACCCAAACGACTGTTTAGCAGCTCCCATAGCTGTATCTTTTTTGTGTGCAACTCATGTAAGCGCATATGAACTGCCTTGGCTAGGTAGCTTCCTCCAATAGTGCCCACAAACAAACAAATCCACAAGTCTCGATTCTGTGTTTGCACGCCACTGCACGTGCTCACAGACTTGTGAGGCTGCTGTGGGAGCTGCTAAACACTCATTTGGAATATAATGGAGGTCACTTGATGGCCAGGCAAACTGCCCTATTTCGCAACGCGTTATACAGCGAGAGGAGGTGACTTGAACAAAAATCATAAATCAAATCCTTCAATAGGGCAACGATTAATAATTTGTACCTAATACAATATAACAATCCCTTAAAATAATCTAAATACAACTATAGCTATGTGGTGGGCAATACATAAAGCTGTTCAAATAACTAAACATGTTCTTTTAATCAGAGGCAAATAAGGAAATATAAAAACTGCTTAAAAGTCCACGTCTCCTACCCCACCAAAGTCCAAGATGAAGAGTTAGAGATCCATTTATGGAAACTCAATTATTTAAATATAGTTACAAGTTGCTTTTCACGTGCTTCTCTCTTCTCTCTGAATACGATCTAAACCCACCAATATGACAAACAAAAGAATGTAGACAGAGCAAGCTTCTTTGTGGACTTTGTGAAGAGACCAATAGAGGGCAGCATAGTGTCGAAAAAATGTTCTTCCAAAATAACGCTACTTACTATAAAAACAATGAGGTTTATAGGACATTGGACCCAAACATTACAAAAACATCTTACAAAGATGTAAAAAAAAAAAGCATGTGTTTTACAAAGCCCTTCTTTAGAAAATCTTGATACTTCAAATTATCAAAATATATTTCAGACGGATTTCTATGATTTTAGCAATCCAATAAGACGCAAAGACAGGCATATCATCGGTGTATTTCTTTTTTTATTAGTATATTTTATGGTCTTTTTTGTGCCTTTATGGACACGACTAATGAACAGGCAAGACGGCCTTTCCATAATAGTATTGCAATTTTGGTGTACAGGTGGACTTCCCTGTGTGCACTTCAAGTAGTTTGAAAAATTGTCTGCAAATGAGATTATTTCATATTTTTGTTCATTTTAGTAGAAGCAATAGTTTTCAAATCAGTTTAACTTCAATGATATGACTTATGAGTAAGGCTAAAAGCTACTTAATTAACTAGTCAGGCCTAAACATTTCCCATGTACATATCCCACAGCTAGGGAGCGCTCAATTCATATTTGAAAATAAGGGTTTTAACTTTTTCGTTTTATTTGTTATGTACATGATTGAAATTAGCATTTATCCCATGTCACAATCTTCAATTTGTCATGTAAAGGGTTCTCTCGAGACGTTGTAGTGTGCTGGCAACTGAAATGCATTAGTTTGGTGACACCAGAATACTTTCAACTCAACTTCTGGACCACAGTGAATACACACTGTGTACAACAGTAAAGTACTCTGACTCTGAATACACAGAAAAACTCAATCAATATGGAGCCCTTCAGATACAGTTAAAGCAGTATTTTCAAAGCATTTTATATACCTCTTTTTATGTTTTATAAGTTGTATTCAATAATATTGAGGTTTCACATTTGCTTTTTTGTGCCTGCCATATCTTAACTTTATCTATTGTTAAGGCAACTTGAAATCAAAGATTTTATTAAAAAGATATTCAAATGTACATTAAATAATAACATGAGTAAGACAGTGTCCAAAATTTGGAAATAAAAAAGCTGCACTCGAAGTTTCATTACATTGACAAAAATAATACAATTATTTGTATGACAATATAAAGGAACATAAATAGAGCCTTTTAGCAGATTTGTAAACATTCTGTGTACTATCATAGCGTACTATTGACATTGTTTGCATAGTGGAACTAAGTAATGTAACAACCGAGCCGATTAATATATATTCATTATTAATGAGATGTGATTAATGGTAGTGTGGTTTCTCATTCACTTGACATGGTAAGGTTTACTTGACAACTTAAAGGGTCAAATGAGAAAAGGAAAACCACCCCAAAAAAACAATATCAAAACCTTTAAGACCAATATGTGGAAAATAAAACTAGGTTGGTGTAACCTGTAGGTCAATTAAGAAGGTTCTAGATCAATCTAGAGGTTCCAACTGAAGGCATTTTTTCTACTTCAAAATGGACTTTCTCTTACACTAAAACAATTAACTTTACTTTGTTCATTAGAGGAATGACTGACAGAATCAAGACTGGTGAGTAAATAATGTTAAATGGTCACAGCCATCCAGGGCTGCTGGCCGGAGGAAAGTAGCATCAGTTTAAACAGTACTAACGATAACAAAAAAAAAAAAAAAAAATATTGGCCTTTCAATACAGTGCTTTTGGTCAGTCAATCAAAATAGCCATTTTAATGTAACAAATAAGAATGTAAGCAGGTTACTTTTTCCCCCCACCAAAATGTTAAAACAGCTTCACTTAGTTAAAGTGACCTTGTAATAACCATATTTGCATCTTGGACCATCTGTAGTTTGGGCCCACCCCCATAGTCTCAAATAGCAGCTTTAAAGTAAGTTAACAGTTTTATAAACACATGCACTCCAAACAGGTTTGGTTAGACCATGCAGTCCTCCCAACGATTGGGTCCTCTGTCCATTGAGACTTTTGTTAAATGTAATGCACAGTAGGCATCCACAGGGCAAACAGGCACACCGCAAAATACAACGGAATGGGTCTTCCAACTTGACGTAAGCATTCAAACATAAAAACATAATTGTTTTAGTTTCTCCTTTCTGCAGGAATACTCTGAGCTATGTGCGGGCAAGATAAGTGACACAAAAAAAAAGAAGGCATTTTAAAGTGGGTTTACATTCACCACAAGCATGAGTTCAACTTCCACATGACTTCCACTGAGGATTTCTGGGGACAGCATTGAGTTGGGCCAGTGGTGCATAAAGGCAACATTTCCATATTGACTCGGGGTGGGAGTGATGCTTTCTGCTCAAATATCCCATCAGTCTTTTCAGAGCCGCTTTCCAGCAATGCCCTCCCGCTAGTCCCCTGCTGTGTGTTCAAGTGTACAGGCATTATAAAAAGGCAATGTGATTTCCCCAACAGAGGCATTAAGGGATGGAAGATTGAAAAACATGGGAGTACTACATTCGTTGAAGAATTGTCAACGTTTTCTACCTACGAGAGTTCATCATAAATGAACGCCACCTTCTGTTATGGCCTTATAATGGAGGGTGTGTTCATGTAGGATAAACTGTCACCCTCAACAGATTAACTACCGACCTTAGAATACACTCACGGTTTAACACTGTAGTTTTTAAGTAATAGCACCAGTATAGGACAGCAGTAAGCCTGCACAGCACACTAGAGACAAATAACTCACCCTCATTGGCTCTCACAGTGGATAACCTGGCCAATGAGTTGGCTTGTCAGAAGAGCAAAACATCCCTGTGACAGGTCCAACTTTTGCAAAAAAAAAAAAGTATATTGGTTATCTGCAAAGACCGAGTAAACCAGGCTCAGCCAATAAGGAGGAGTGTTGTAGTGGGAAGGCGGGCACTCCCTGAAGAGGAGCTGGTGATTGGTGCGTATCCACAGTGGTCAATCAACCGTTTAACCATTTTGAGTAAACACAAAAAAACCAAAACACAATAGAAGGGGCCATTAGAAGAGTGCTAAGGTCCAGTGGGGCGAGGGGCAAAGGGGGCTTAGCTAACGTCATAAGTTCAAGCGTAGGTGTTCGGGTCGTTTGGAGTTCATGGGGTAGGCCTGCTTCTTAAAGGGGGTCGTGCAGCCGAAGCTGGCGGGCCGGCGGATGGGCAGCGGCGCCGACACCTCCGAGCTGCTGTTACCGCCCACGTCCATGTGCTCCACGCCGGCCGACACCTCCGTGGACTGGTGCCCCCCCAGCCCGTGGGCCGACACCAGGGGCGGGGGGCCCGACAGCGGGGGGGCCCGGGGCCAGATGTCCCCGTTGGCAAACTTGACAGGGCTGGGGGTGAAGAGAGAGAGAGAGAGAGAGAGGAAAAAGTCAGAGGTCAGGGTATGTTTTTCCCATATTGGTTATTAAGCAAACGCTTTTGTCCAAAACCAACTGAGGCGGAGAACCATAAACCATACGATCAACATTTTAGTAACTACAGAATAAATGTAGGACCATATTTAAAATAAAACAACTGGAGAGGACTATCACAAACAGAAAGATAGAGCAAGATGGAGCCTGTTTCTTAATGGCATGCATCTCATAAATATGATTTCACTTCCACAAGCCGATTTGGATTCAAATTTAAAAAAAAAGTGTCAAATGATGAAAAAGCAGTAAAACGGCAAATTGATAGTTACTGGAAACTTTTTATTTATCCCTGGAAACTAAACCAACTCATTCATGCATTCTCCTTAGAACAATCAGTTTAGTGGTCGGGAGGAATTCTGGAGACCAGACCATGGCCGTTACCTCACAGGTGTTCTGGGACTTCCTGGGAACTTGCGTGGCGAGCGCACCTTTGGCTCGAAGGAGAACTTCTCCTTTAGGTTTTCCAGAACGGAAGGAGCGACGTACGTAAAACCCTGCGGAGAACAAAAAACAAACCCAGCGGCCCACTGCTTTAGAAACCCGCATCTTTGCAAAACCAGCCCACAGCTGATGATGAGCAATGCAATGCTGACTGGAGCCCCTTATGCAACGCAGAGCTTCCAGGAAGGGCCCAGGGACCAGAACAGACATCAACCTATTCTCGGAACAACCTACTCCGTAAAAAAAAAAGGGGGTGGGGTGAAACAAGAAATCCACTCAAGGGTTTTTTTTTATTTCCGAAGGTCTAATCAAAACAAGGCTGTTTCAGCCTCGCTAGGGGACACTTGACGCAACATGCTGGATCTCTGTGAATCCTCATCGTCCACCAACATCATCTAGGGCTGCAACTAACAATTGTCGATTAATCTGACAATTTTATTAATTGATTAATCCTTAAGTCTAATCAAATGTCATTGATAATAGCAACCGCTGTCCAAAGTGATGTCTTAAATGTTCTTGTTTTATCTGACAGTCATGTAAAATAAACAATTCCTTTCTATAATGATCCATGAACCAAATATTAGAATTGAACTGCAACATTAAGCAGCAAATGTTTATTATTTGTATAATATTATTTATTATAACTACTAAATTATCCAAATTTGATTTGATACATTTTCTGTCAATCGACTAATTGATTAATCGACTAATCATGAACACACGGACATGCACTCAGTGTCCAACAATATGCGGGGCATCAACTGAGTTTGAACAAACTTTGAGGTTTGAATTTAAGTTGTATCCATTCTACCAATAGGAATTAGAAAACAAATGTGGGCAACACTAGGGGGGGGGGGGGGAGGAAGTAGCTACCAGGAAGACTTGGTTGGCGCTCTCGCTGAGGGTGTAGTCATCGGGGCTGTCCACCGGGGGCTGGCTGGTGAACTTGGAGTCAAACTGGCTGACATCGTCGGCCGATTGCTGCCGGGGAGGAAGAGGAAGGAGACAGGGGGTTGGTAAGTAACTGTATTGATCTGAGTACTTACTGAGTTGTAGAATGATCCCTGCGGAAGGGATAGCGTAAACCAAAACAGATGAGTACCGTGAAGAATACAGAGAGAAAACAGATTGAGATACTATTGACAAGGTACGGTCATTCAGCAGATGCTCTAACCAGAAGCGACTTGAATTCGGATACATGTTATTATGGAGCAGGTAGGGGTGTCGGGAATCTTTTCCGAAGCTTGAACGTAAATAAGATCGGGGAAACACACCCGTGGCTTGTTTCGATGTCTCCGAGGGGAACCATTAAAAGTAGGCCGGACTCACCAGAAAAGGTTTGAAGGGGGGCTCCACGTTGCGGGCCAGGAGCTCATCCCAGTTGACGTGGCGGAAGAAGGAGTGCGCCTGGGGGAGGACAGCCAAAGGAGCATGGGGTTTAACGAGGCTTGAAAAGGGTTTTAACATCCTTTGAGGAATGCTCTTTGAACCGAGGGCAAGGTAAAACAAGTCGGATAACTGCCATAGATTGTGGGGTTTATACTATTCTAATGGCACTGAGTAAAGCTTTAGCGGTTCTTTCCGAAACAGCAGAAGTTTTGGAACCCCGTACCGTTTCTTGTTTGGTACGGTCGTTGAAAATAACACTGATGCCAATTAAAAGGATGTATTCAAAAATGTCTATATGACATTCACACACAAAAATGTGCAACAAAAACCACACAAGCGCATTTGATGTTTGGAGCAATTATATGCGGGGGATGAAGGCGCTTTTGTGTTATATAGCGTTAATCCATTTAACTCCGGATGGGGTTTCACCCCCAAGACCTCGCTCTCACCTGGACCTCAGAGGAGTCTCCGGGTCCTCCTCCCAGCCGTGCGGAGGCGTTGCGTTTCAGCAGCTGTAGGAGAGAGAGGCGTATGGGACTGAATGGGACTTCACATTAAGAGCGTTCCAGAGGAATGAGACTATGGTTACTATATTGTACTGGAGGGACTATTAAAAGGGGATTATTGTACGGTATCTCTTGTAAATGTTCTTCGCCTGCACACTTTATGCAGCTCATATTTTAGAGTCAGAAAATACTTTATTGATCCCAAGGAGGACATTGGATCACGTGACACTTAATCCCATTCTAGAATATAAATACATATATATAAGCATTAGGCTTGAGCGGTATACCAAGGTATTTAGAAATACCGAAGGTATGACATTAAATACCGTCAAAAATACAAACGCATCTCTTTCTGTTCAACTTTTTTCCGACATCTTATGAATACATTTTTTATTATGTTGATATGTATTTTGGCAAATTTCTGAAGCGGGATATATAATAAAATAGTCCAAAAATAAAGTCTTCACGGTTGCATTGTTGTTGAGACTGAAATAGGTTAGTTCGCCAACGATTAGTGGCTGGCCCGGGTAGATGGAGTTCCCTCGCGTTTGACAGGTTTTTCAATAATGACCGGCCACCCGGAGAGTCCCGACATCAAAACTGAAAGTGACATTTATAGCAGCATACTGCTGCTGTGGTGGAGTATCAAATCAATCACACATCTCAAGTTTGAAAGTATTTAATTGTTTGAGTTAGAAAGATATTGGATATTCAACAGATACTGACGCTCCGAATTACAGCAATCTGACACAGGGAACTAAAGATCACCGGCAGGAGACCCGTGTGTCTAGTGATGTAAATCTGCCCAGGAGACGGTCGAGCAGCTGCACTACTCTCTATAGAACCATCGTTTGGTCAATATTTCTACACAAGAGGCGAAATACAAAGTACCCTGCCCTAAACAATAGCCTAACTAAAACGCCATTAACCCGGATACGTCTCACGTTTCAAAATGTCCACATTGGATTAAAAAACGCTGTTTAGAAGCGTATCCCGCTAGCTCTACAACAGTAAAAAGCAGGCAAAAAACTGCATGGCCAGTGGCGCTCCAGTGTGGGTGTAACACACATAGACTGTACATAATCCAAGTTAAACTTACTTTTCATATATGTACATTGGTGGAAACTATCGCTGACATTTAAAAAAAAACAAAAAAAAACTAGTAGATCCTACTCGTTGAGATTTGGACCGAATCTATGGAAGAAGGGCACTTATGCCCTATCTATTCATAATTATATAGGCCATAAGTATTTAAACCAAGCAAGAATTGTCGAAGTTGGCAAATTGCATATCAGACACACAGCATTGTAGGCTAGACAATGTCATACGTGCTACAATGACTTCTATCACCAGTGGCTCAGCTTTTTTTAAATTATTTATTTATTATTTATTTTTTATTATTTATTTTACACAAATACCGTCATATACCGTGTACCCCGGTGTAATGTCACAAAAGTATGAAGGTATGAAAAACTTGATACTGCCCAAGCCTAATAAGCATAGAACATTTTTAAGAAATAAAGAAATAAGTATGTCAAAATCTGTGTATAATACAATATAAAACAAAATAACAATCCTACAAAGTTATACTATAACAATCCTCCAGTATATAACGGTGTAGATATAGTATTGTAAAGTTGAATTATTGCAATGTTAATCAGCAGTGCACAGTTGAAAATATAAATTATTGATAAATGATGGGGTTATAGCTGTAAGTCCTATGTAGCTGTAAATAAGTCCATTAAACATTGTCTATTGACTCAGAGTGTCTGACACTATCTAGATATCTAGTATTGAATATTTCGCATCCAGACCAGCTACTTTAGCTTTCTTCTTTATTAATGTTACTATACATTTTTGTAGATGACACTCACCTTGCTGATGTTCAGAATGACCATATTACTATAACGACCACGATATAATGTCAATATACATTTAAACACTTTTGCAATCATTTTTATTTCAATAGGACTATTATTGTGGAGAAACAGATTCTGGTGTTAAATATAAAAAGGTCCTTTTACCCTTTTCAGCAGTTCCCTGGCCTCCTTAGTGAGGTAAGGCGGGAGGTTGAGTTTGCACTTCAAGATCTTGTCGATGGTCTTCTTTCGGTTTTCTCCCGTGAACGGTGGCTAAGTGGGGAGAAAGAAAAGTATACAATCAACAAACATATGTCAAACATGAACTAAGTTACGGCAGCAAAGAACTTAAGAATAGAGTGGAATATCCGCAATATAAATAAATAGCTATTTCCCAAATAAATCGGATAGAATAAACCATGGAGAAGTTAAATAAAAAAGAAAACATGTATTTGCATTCCAAAAATGTGTCGATATTGTAAATATTAATAACTGATCCTTCTACTGGCAGCGGGTATACTTACAGCTCCGGTGAGCATGTCATACATGAGGGCCCCCAGGCTCCACCAGTCCACCGCCCGGTTGTGGCCACTCCGTGTCAGGATCTCTGGGGCCCTGGGGGAGGAGGAGCAGGAGGAGGGGACGAAGAGAGCCATGGTCATGGGATGTCAAATGTGCAATTGAAATACATTGCAGGGATTTAAGTTTGTACAGACAGGCAGGAAAAAAACCTAAATAAGTCAAATAAATAGGTTAATAATGAATAAATTAAACACGTACATGTACTCTATCGTTCCGCAGAAGGTGTGTGTGACCGTGCCGTCGTGGATGGACTCTTTACACAGGCCAAAGTCGGTCAACTTCACATGACCTAGAGGGGCGGAAGAACAAGACGATGGAGGTTTGAATTAGAAGGTTTCACAATGACACAGTTTCGGTTTCTTGATTGACTTGAGCGGTGGCGGTAGATACCTTTATTGTTGAGCATGATGTTCTCCGGCTTGAGGTCTCGGTAGATGATGCCCTTCTGATGCAGGTGGCCGAGAGCCATGGAGATCTCAGCCAAGTAGAAGCTGTTGTATCAATCAAGAAAATATAAAAGTTCGGGTCAGGGAAGTCTTCAGTAGAGTTATGAAGTCATGACTCAAAATGTAGTTCTCTCAGAACAAATTGATTTACGTAGACAGAAGAATTGGGTGGATGCGTTTCATTCTTTCAGCACTTAAAGAGATGAAAACACTCTGTATTCAGCGTCCATTTGGTGTCTACTTAGGACACAATCGAGGCGAGACTGTATGACGAAGCTGTCCACCACTACCTCGTTTTTTTTTTTTTAGACAAACTGCAGAACTGTGAAGGTGAACTTTGGATAATGACAGTTGAAATCTAGGGACAGATGTACGATGATTGTTACTGCTGTAACAATCATCCCACACACACACACACACACACACACACACACACACACACACACACACACACACACACACACACACACACAC
>JAOPJO010000139.1:9370984-9384832 GCA_027123675.1 Molva macrophthalma | reverse complement strand
CACACACACACACACACACACACACACACACACACACACACACACACACACACACACACACACACACACGAGAGGAGGAAACCTCTGAAAGCCTTGCATAACAAACATAGTCTGACATCATCGAAGATAACGGCAGAGTTGTGTAAACACACAAGTGGCTGGGAAAGAACCAAACCCACCCCCTATTCCTGCGAGAGGAGAGGAGGGTGGGGCCATCTGTGCAATACCTTGTCTTCCTTGAGCCACTTTTCAAGCAGCTGTTTGCGTCCCTGCTGCAGCACCGGTCTGCACAGCTCCAGGGACTCAAACTTGTTGAGCTGGCCCTGATCCAGCAGGATGCCAAAGTACTGGAGCAAGGGTGAGGTCTGGCCCTGCTGGGCTGGGACGCTCTGGAAGCGCCGGATGGTGTCCGGGGTACGCAGGATGCCCTGCAGGGGGGGGGGGAGCAGCAGAGGTGAGGGGCAGGATGGAGGAGTCAACGAAAGCAAGAGGGGTGTGTTGCCCTGTTTCTGGACATTTTACTGCATTGAGGAAGTTGCGAACGTGTCAAAGATTAAAGAGATCAAACGATATGCAAAACACTGCCAAAGGTCGAAACAGCATTTTAGTATAGCTCCTGCTCATTCCACAGCAGTCAAACACGGCCTTCCTCCTTCCTCTCCTATGGCGCTGAAAGGCTGAGCAGCCAGGAGACCAGACTCATAGCTGGTTGTGGTTATGGCGGCGGTGGTGGTGGTGGTTACCTTGGGTGCGTTAGCCGCCACCTTGGCAGCCTCCGAGTAGTTCCCGGCGGCGAACAGGTTGTTGAACTTGCGCGCAAAGAGCTCCTCTGCTCCCGCCAGGTTGTTCCGCACGGCGATGCGCAGCGCCAGGTCGGGGTTCTGCAGCACGTTGGTGATGTAGGGGATGATGTTCTCCTCCTCCACGCACACCGACAGCACCTGGGACACGCACTGACTTTAATACGTGTGGAATATGTCATATCTCCCCACAGCCGCGCTGTAAAGCACTTGGGGGGGGGGGGGGCCTTGAACAGATGTACAAATGCAATGAATTATTATTGAATGAATGCCTGATGCAGAGGTGAATAGGACATATCTGGAGCAGAGTTGATTGTAAAATGTACACGTGGAATGTCAACAGAACAAGCTAAAGGAGCATACGGTTAGTTTCAATAAAGACATCCCAAGCCTGACAGAAACTACCAGCAGCTTTCCTTTCATCCAATATTGATCACTACTGTGTGGGGGGTATGCTGCTCTGCTGGTGTCCCTCTGTGAAGCGGTAGTAAAAGGTCTGATAGTGAGATCAAGTTACAACCACATACAGGAAAATGGTTCCATGACGTAAGGAAATCTGTGTGTGTGTGTGTATGTGTGTACATGTGTGCAAGGCAGCAGTAGCGTTTGCCTTTCCTCATACAGATATATGAAACGTCTCAATCTGTTGTTCCTCCGCCAGCCCTCACAATCAACCCCCTTTACTCTCAGCGGGATGAGCGGCCAATCAGAGCAAGCAAGACAACATCTGTGACAATAATGCAATGCATTAATATTCCCAAGACGCCTACGAGGCTTCTTTGGCTTCCAAACAAGAAAGCCTTCAAAAAATAACCTTAAAGGATTTGGCCGGTTTGCCAAGACCCTAGGTCAATAGCTGACATTGTCTATGTTGAGATGTAAATCAGTCATGATTTTTGTTCAAATCACCATATATCGTTGTACGCGCGTTCCGAAATTGGGCAGTTTGCCATTAACATCCATTATATTCAAAACAAGTGTTTAGCAGCTCCCACAGCTGAATCTCTGTTTTGTCCAACACAAGTAAGCACATATGAACTGCCCTGGCTAGGGAGTCTTCTCCAATACTGCCCCCAAATGAACAAATCCAAAAGTCTTGATTCTGTATGAACACACCACTGCGCATGCTCACACACTTAGGGACTGAGAGGCAGCAGTTAGAATTCTGAGCAGAGATGGAGGCTGCTTTCTAGGCAGTGATAATTCAGAATTCTGCATGCAGAGCAACATTTCAATAAGTCCTGAGGGCAAGTGTAGGAAGGGGGGGTGGTTTAACTGATTGGAACGCAGCCTAAGCATTCACTTCTGAATAAAAATGAAGAGCTCAGTTCCCGATTGCATGCATGTACGTAGAAGCAAATACAGAATTGTAAATTCAGAATTGAAACATGTGGATTTGTTTGTTTGTGGGCACTAGGGGAGAAAACGACCTAGCCAGGGCAGTTAGTATGAGTTGTCTTGGAAAAAACAAAGATACAACTATGGGACCTGCTAAATACTTGTGTGGAACAGAATGGATGTCAATGGCTAGCCAACTACCCGTTTTCGGAACAGGCGTACACAGTGATAAGGGGTGAGATGTACAAAAATCATGGCGGATTCACATCTCAACACCTAAACTATTCTTACACCTGTGGTTGGCACCGCGGGCGTGCCAATGTGCTCACCTAACCCTGTGGTCTGCACAGTGGCTGTGTGACCAGCACCACATTCTGCAGCGGGTGTTTCAGTCTAACAGTTCAATAGAGTCTGGCTCCAGGGCTGTCGAGATGCTTCTATTCAGTCGGTCTGTTGCTTCAGTGTTGTGAAGCCCGGTGGGACGAGGGTGGGGGGTGGAGAGCGCAAGTCAAATGAGATGCTGAGATGGGGGCGAGCGGTGGTGGGGGGGGGGGAAATTGAGAGGGTGGAGCTCAGAGCTTCAAACAAGAGAAGCAGGTCAGTGGTCCTGGATGGTTAAATACGGGTGAGTTCACGTCATTCTTCCCGCCACTAAAGCAAGGTCAACTCCCCATTGTACTGAGAGGGGGTAACTGAGATGCAGGGTAAGGGGGGAGAGAGGCGGAGGAGAGGGAATGAGGGTATTGTGTGGGGTAGACTTGGGGTTGAGGCGAGGCCTTTTCTTTAAGGACATTTGGAAAATGAGAGACTGGGAGAGGCTGAGAGTCAGAGGGTAGAAGAAACATTTTGGGGGAAAAGTTATCAATTGGCATAGAAAGTCTCAACATCTCAATTCACTCCCATCTTTAGCCCTTTCTATCTTTCCATATAGTCCTATAAAATGGTCACGGTTGACCATTATTGCCCAATCGATGTCCTTTAATGACATCGGCGGGTGTTATCGGCGTGGTGCAAATAGCCAGGCCGTTAGGCCTGCTGCTCTCCTGATGAGAGGATATCGAGACCCCGATGACAGACGAGCTGCAGTATCGAGTGGTGCACTGGCCCAGAAATGGCAAGCGCACGCACACAACCTGACATACACACAAACACGCCCTGCCATACACACCCACTATGTCAGTAAGACGGCTGGTGACATGTAGGGCTGGGCCAGTAGTAAGAAGGGAAATTAAGGACACCAGCCATTGTCTTCAAATTAAATATCACATGCTGCTAGATAGCTGCTTGAGCGTTCCCTCTCCATCCATGGGGCTTTCTCAGATGTGGTGTTATTATGTTGTGATAGAGCTGCTCTCCAATGTTCATCATCTCTGGAACTAGATTGTCACTATTACCAGATCTGGCAGTACGGTACACCCAAAGACACACACCCACCTGGAGGCACTCCAGCTCATAATGAGAAACCCAAAGCAGACTACAGGGTCTAACTAGGCAGGGTCTTCAGCAGACACCATTCACCGCCGAGACCAATCATCCCTCAGCCAAACTGAGTGCCATCTTCCTGTAAGCAGATCCTACGGCTGCTTCGGGGAGTCTCGCTAGCTTCCAGAAAGCAAGGGACACACAATGGCAACAGCAACTTTTGGTGTTGTAAAAACAGGAACGACAATCAACATGTCTATGCATTTCACAAAACCAGAGCCAGAAGGAACAATGAAAAGCAACCGACGAGACCGACTATTATGAAGAAGATCACTGCCTCCGTCTACGTTGGTATGCGCATGTTTTAGTTGGGTTTTTTGTGTTGCGCACACACAGGGCCGATTGTCCCATCACAGACGCCCAGGCCACTCCGCTATATCGACTTTCGTCTCTACACTTAATTATTCATGTGGAGCGTGGCGTGGATGGAACATTATTCATCAGCTGGCTGGATCCAGTTTCCTCCATGTCGGTGCAACATCCCAATGATAGCCAGACCCCTTCACAGTCTCTTCTCGGCGTGAAACACTACCCTGTGGATTATTGAGAGGGCGCAGGCCTGATGAGGACTAGACGGTGTTTTTGTCATTGCGATCACCGTAAAGGCTTTTTCTTGAAGGACATGTCGATGTTTGATTGGATGAACATCTTGTGAAAGAATGGGATTGTTTGAATTTGAATTTGGATTGAATTAGGAGCAAACTAACCACTTGTCGAGCCAGCGATTGCTCTCTACCATCCCGAAAAACTAAAACTAGATTTTACTTTGAAAGAAATTGTAATGGGAACTACCTCAAAGTGCAGACAATTTCTGAATGCCAGATTCTCCAACGACAGCAGTGAGGTTATATTAACTATGCATGCACCAGATCCTTCTTCAGAGTTGTCACATAGCCACGGTGATTTTAAGGCTGTACCTGTCCCTTCCTGTTAACCCCGATGATGCCTGCGGTGGCCTCATGTGGTGCGGTTACAAAGATGGTTTCCCCGCTGATCCTGTTCATGTAGATGCAGGTGCCCGTCTCCAGATCATACAGGTGGATGTAGCCATATTTGGTGATGAGGAAAACCACATCCTGTTTGGAGCTTATCTGAGAAGCCAGGAGAGAACATAAATCAGTCCAAGTGCTGTAAAAAAAATAAAGGCCTTCATACATGTTATGAAGGTCATAACATTTACCAAACGTGTGAAAAAGGAAGTACCTTTACCATTTACCTAAGTACCTTTATGAATTGATGTAGTAAGTGCAATTGTACTAATCTCACAAAATACACATTAGATGTGCATATATAAAAGTATTTAACACACGCCTCAGTAAGCTCACAAGATGTATCTCCACAAACACACAAGACTCGTCTCAGTGACGTTGTCCAACTGTGTTGCTATCCTTGTTATTTGCTAACAAAGGTCAATGATTTGCTTATTTAACCTCACATGGCTGAAAATAGGCTAAATGTGACTCACAACAAAAGTGTTATTTGCTAAACGTTGCAGTGTATTCCACTATAAAGATTTTTGGTTTCTGTGCCATGTCAGTACTTTTTCCGATGTCCAGAGTAAAGCATTCAGTCCTGGCTAATGAGCAGCTTGCACCATACCTGCATTGCCACAGGGAAGTCATTCTGGGCCTCTGGGGGAAAGAATACATCCACTGCTTTCTTTGGAAATGGCTGGTTGCCAGTTGGTGGTGTCCCCACTTCGATGATGTGCAGCTGATTGGAAAGGGATAGAAAAAACATGAGCAAAGCTACAACACGTTGGTTTGCGTGTGACTACGCCCCTTTGAACCCGCTCCCAGTGATGTCATCATGGATGTCGCCAGTCACCTTTCCTCCAGCCTGGCCTCGCACAGCGAAGCAGAACAGAGTAGACTCCTCTGCGTTGCCCTCCATCTTGAACTGGGCGAAGCTGGCGGCGTGGCCCTCGATGGGCTGAGACACCTTCCTGTCTACGGAGTACAGCTGCATGGCTCCAACCACGCGGTTTTGCTGAAATGGGAGGGGATAATACATGAATACAAATAAACACAGGGGCCAATCTAACCAAAGGGCTTTGTGAATGAAGTGAAACCATCAGGTTGTGCAAATACCATTTCAAACTGGCTGTTCAGGTTATGCCTAACGCCTAATGTGGCTCCAAATACGTATACAAACATCTTTGTGCCAACCTTTTACCAAGAACACTAAAGCCTTTATGTCAATCCAACCAGAACCTGATTTGCTTTAGACAGGTGGTGTTACCTGGGCCGAGATGCCAATAAGCAGGAGCCATTTCTGCTTGGCATCCGTGCGATAGTTGATGATCTGGCAGCCCGCCAGACTGGAGTGGCGGTCGAAAACCTTGATGGGCTGCGAGTCGCCCTCCATGCTCCAGTGGTACACGGCGTTGTCGGTGACAAGCGCCACCGTGTTGAGCGAGATCCACTTCCAGAAGGTGACGTCGTCCGTCATGGTGTGCGCCTTCATCTTGCTCTTCATCTCGATGTTGAAGATCTGAAGGGTTTTAGCGGCTGTGGTTGGGTGGGGAGGGAGAAGGGCAAGGCGACAGAGGCCAGAACAAGATTTGGTTATAGACTTTGGTTTAGGCGTTGACCGTCAAAACACGCACGCAGACTTTGAATTACCGGGAGTCGCCAAGTCAGTGACAAAAAGGTCAATTACGGACCAAATTTCACTCGGAGAGACGGTTAAATGTTTTGAAAAGGTGGAAAATCCTTGGCTGGGGCTCCCCAGGGAAGCCAGAGGCTTTAATTATGCCGTAAGCGGTCAAGGATTCATGCGGAGGGCCATAGAGGTATTATCTGTATTGAAAGCAACCAGGTCTATAACGCCTAACTATTTCCTACATAAATATTGTACTGTATCACAGAATAGATTGTAGTGTCAATGGAAAGAGCGGGTAAAGTCTGAGCTGCCTAATGGGGATACAGTTTAAGTTAAGGGGGCATTTAATGAGCCAGGCCTAATGAGTTCCTTCTATTATCCATTCCTTGTATTCGATTTTAAAGGCTTTTGAAGGGCTTGTGTAAATATCCACAATACTCCATTTTCCAGTTAGAGAGCTTAAAGTATACAAGTTGAGAAAACGTAATGTAAAATATATGCCTTCAATATAAAATAGAGGAGGGATTTCCTTTCCATGTGTTCTCACAGTTTCTTCCCTACCTCACTGGTGGGCCAGTGAAGCCCTGTGGGCCTGTATTACAACTACAGGGCTCACAGCGCCTGTGAAGCCCTGGGAGCTTGTACTTTTCATAAAGGGCTATACAAACAAACTGAATGACCTTGCATAGTAAAGAAAGATCTACCATCTAAACAACATCAAGTCACATAGTCCAACTAATTCTCCCAACCACCAACTACAAAGAAGGTAAGGAAGGAGAGGGAGGTTGCGAACGGCTCTCAAAAGGGCAAAGACATTGGTATTCAATCAAACACAGTCAAAGGACACTTCATAGTGGACTTGGGGGCTGAATTGAGGTGAAAGGTAAATGTGACCGTGAAGAGGGTGGGAAATCCTTAAGATAAATGGCTGTGAGGTTCAACGTGTGATTTGAGGGGGGAAAAAGGTTCACTCACCTGTATTTTTATTCTACATATTATTGTTAGTTTGAGTGAATGTGAGCTGTAGAGCTTGTACATCAGAAGGCAACCTGGGATTTTTTGGGGGCGATACTCCGCCATATTGAGAGGACTCAAGCGTCGTAGTTCTGTCAATTCCTAAATCAACGTGGATATACTAAATAATAGCCTAGGTTTTGTTTTGACACGTCTGGAATGAGAAACGCCGTGGCAGTTTCAAATCCAACAATGTGTCCCCACAATGAAAAATCATTTCATGATACATTTCTAAACTACCACCAAAAAAATCATTGCTACCAACATAATAACTAACATCCCAATGCTCCTATGCTCCCAAAATGGCGGCAATGATTGCGAAGTGACATTGATGTACAAGCCCATAAGCTTATTAAGAAGCAGTGGGAGAGCCCCTTTTCTTAGTACATTTATCAGAACGATCAGGGAGAATCTAAAGCAGAGAACATTGCCATTAGAGCAGCAGACTTCAGATATACAGTTTAAAGCCACAGCCAAATCATAAAGTGTAAGCAAATTGAGATTTGATTGAATCACATTTAGAGCAGGTTTTTGGTGCACATGTTCGGTGTTCAAGCGGGTCGGGTCCATCACACATGGTTCCATGGCAAAGGTTATAAAGCGTCATACTAGAAAGGGTCAGCTGAGGGGTTTTACATGGTAGAATGAACGGAGAAGGTTGTACAGCAAGGAAGGAAGGAAGGAAGTTCTACGCTGATTTAATGCACAATAGGCAGAGAAATGACTTACAACTATGCAAGCCTATTTATAGGAGTATGAACACACCGTTTAACCCATCATGCCATGAAGGCAAAATGGACACTGTATCTCACATAGCCCCACAGTTCATGTGGATCATTGGCATTGCAGCCTTTCCTCCTACTCTACTTCCATTTACTCTGTAATGTTTAACCAGGCAGCATAATCTGAAGTGCTGCCAGTCGTGCACGGCTCTTTATGTGTGTCAGCAGTGAAATACAACTCTAAAAAACTGGAGGCAATACACAGGGCTGCACATTGAGCCCTGTTCTTGAACTGCATTTTTAAAACGGATCCATTTTTGGTAAGGGAACAGTCCCGTTTATTTCCCTAGGCTGGGGTTCACGGTAGGCCTGGCCCAAAATACAACCATGTAGCAGACACTTACAGCCTCAACATAGCACACTTTCATAAAAATAGATAGATGCAAGCCTTGACTACTAACCAATTACAAAACACTAGTAAGCACACATGGCTTTGATTCGATTGGCTTGCCTTAAACACGTAAAGTGTGGTTTTCCTTAAATGTTCAGTAATAGGTAATGTAATTTTCAGGTAATGTGTCTTCCAACAGGAAATGACCCCGACCCACCGTGGCGTCACATCTTATCTCACCCTTCCTCAAATTAGGATGTCCTCCACAGGCCACACTTCTAAATCAGAACCTCACTTGGAGATGTCATCGGGTCTCCAGCCACAGGTTAGTGAAGCCAGTTCACTGGGACTTGAGTAAGATAGCGGAACAACATGCACTGACAAGGAAGGCCAGTTATAGTGACCAACAGGAGGGAACCATCGATCACACACACGCAATGTCTAAGGGATAAGTAAGTCAGCACTAACTGAACTATTGGGAACTAACTCTTACGAAACAGCGCTGACAAGAGGACATGAAACCATGGCGCTTGCGTAACCAAATGGGCACATCAAATGGTAGAGGGGAAACGGGTGTAGAAAAAAAAAAAAAAAAAAAGGAAAACGAAGCAGATTTATGTGGAATTAAATGAAAATCAATAATTAAATAAAATGTGATTACATTTATTTAATCACAAATTGGCACCCACAATATTTTCACCCCTTGACAAACGGTGAATAAATCACATGTACAGCTAAGGAAAAATGATGATATGCGAGCATTCAAGCTATGGTTTGAAATCTAAATCCTGTTTCACTATATAAACGGCCTAATCACATACAAGCAGAGAAAAATTACTTGAAATTGACACATTTAACACTGAATTTTATTAGCACAGTTCCAAATCTTGAAATGTAATGGGCCTAGTTCTGCACCAGGAGAGTAATAAGGTAACCACAGCTTATATTAAATTAATATATATAATTGTTTATACAGTGCATGTGTATTTATGGAGGACAAAATGTGCTAAAGGTTCCAATTGATTGGCAAGACAACCTGAGCACTTTGCTCGGAATGGTGGATTTGAAAAACAGGATTTAAATTTCCGCAATGGAATAGTTAAATTTTAACTCACCGTCTGCATACACATAAGAAAGCGGTAAAGGAAAAAAAAAGAACATACAAAACACAAAAACAGAGAAAAACAAAAAAACAAAAACACAAAAAGTCAAAGCAATTGTGGCTGCTAGACAAAAAATGCATAATACACTACTTCTGAATATAATGGTAACAGATAAACTGCCAATAAAATACTGTTCAACAGAAAAGTTTAAATAGCTTGAAGTATGAGAACTTAAACGGATAACTTTTAAAATATACATAAAGAAGACAATGGGACAAAAATTGACACCATTTCATGTCTACGATCGTAACATAATCAAAACAAGAACTACAAGGCAATGGCTTACACGGACACAACGGTCAAATAAACTCACGAATCCCCACTCCTAAGCTTGACACAAGGGGGTAGACATGGACTCAAGTGGCCTTGGCACTGCCGTACCTTTAAGTGCGATGACCTTGCTGGCGGGGTTCATGATGGCACTGTCGGCAGAGATGGGCCTGCGGATGGGCGTGTTGGGGTCGGCCATGTCTATGATCACCACCTGCGCCTGTTCGCCCACCTTCTCCCGGATGCAGATGAACTTGTCCGACTCCATGGTCAGCGTGCTGAAGCCAATGTTTGCCGGATTGATGCCCAGGTTCTGGAGCTGAGGAAATTAAATAAAGCAAGCCAGGCGTTGAGAGCAGGTAATGATTTGGAGCCACTTGTTACATTGGCTTGCTTTGACTGACAAAAACAATATGGTTCATATTAGAATGATGGAGCAATGCAACCACATGTTTGCATTGCCAAAGCTATGAGCAGCAAATGTTTGTGTTCCAATAAATTCAATGATTAATCAATTATCTAATCTGATAATCAATTTTCTGGCGAGAATTTTACTATTCATTCATTCCAGCATGTCCTTCCGGCATGGGTAGAGGGGCCAAAGGTTATAATAATCTCTATGGTAGTTTATTTCCTATTGCCTTTAATTACACCTGAGAAACTACAGCTCTGCTTGAACACACTTTGGAGGCTATATTTCCCAAGAAAGAACATTTGACAAACGGCCAAGAAACCTGGCCCAGCAGTTCTAATATTTGCTTGTTCCTCTCATTAAATAAACCATATCAAATGTAAATGCTGGTGTCAAGCCCAGAGTGGCTTTGTTCAACTCAAAAGGCAGAATGATGTCTGCGTCGGAGAACAGCAGCAGCTAGGCAAGTGGGCGAGGTCGTGGCAACGGTCAGCTGATAGCCCCCGCCACAGCTGGTGATGTCATGGAGCCTGACACAGAGCAATAGTCCTCTGGACACAGTCTGGTTAGGCTGAGAGCAGCTGGGTGGGGAGCCCATTCAGAGCCAAGATCCTTTTCACAAGGATTGGAAAAAAAGAAAAAGAAAAACATCCAGTTTCTGTGGGACTGTCTGCAACTCAAGTTTATTGCTTTCCAGGTTGCATCGGAAATAAAAGGCCACGTTTTTTGAGCAAAGCTGTAAGACAACAAACCCAAACTCTTCACTCCGCTACCTCAGATAAAGGCAGGGTCCAAAATTAGCACCTGCAACCACACAATGGCAGATACATTTTTCCACTCTGGCAAGTGAAAAGAATTCTAAAAGTAATTTGGGGATTCTGGATGCAGGTCATGGCCCAGCATAAGGCTGTATCCAGCCAATTACAATCTGACAGAAGTCAGCTTTACACACAATCATAATCTGTCACAATAGAAGAACAAACAAACCAAGAACAAAGCAGGGCCCTCTCTCACCATGTAAATGAGGAACACACCAAACCATGACCTGCATGTAAACAACACTGTGGGAAGTCAGTGTATTGACACCAGCAGGAAATATTCTACAGAATACAATGAAAAATGGTACGATGCAGTATTAGACAAGAGAAAAGGGTCATGTATTCAACTTAGTTCCAATGGGCTTTTTTCTTCACTGGCTCTTGTGAGAATGCATTAACTTGCATTGTTTTTCTGTTGTTTCTTTGTGACAATGGGTTCAATTGTGATGTTATAACTAAGGATTAAGATGATAATCTTTCCCTCATTCAAGTGATTATAACATTGAAATACAGTCATGTCTTGTGAAAGGAAGAATGTGAAGCAGCCCACACTGACAGCTAGCATTTAGCTTAGCTGTGTGATGGCTCCAATACTAGGTGTGTCTAAATATTGTTGCCTTTGGCATGGCCTGCGGACAGCTGTTATAAACTAAACCGCATCAAACAAACACTGTTCAATTATAATATCCCATCTACTCAAGCTACGCCGTGGATGTACAATAATATATACTCAAATCATCTTTGTGCATTTATCATACATCAATGACGAAAGCTGCATGCAAGAATTTGCAAATATGGGATGCCATTGTGTCGACTCAACATGACAATTTAATCCTGATCAGCCACCTGTCAAAAATGTCTTCGACAAAGCCTAACTGCCAGCTCCACATGGCCAGGCAGCCAGATCCAGATTTGACCCTCATTGTTTTCCGTCTAGAGTAGTCCCCACTAAAAGAGCAAGGCTAGGTGGCCGTTATCTACAGCCCTAGGAGTGACAGTCCTATCGTCGAGATGGGTCTGGGCCCCCTCCTAATCAGCAAACACAAACCCCAGTTCCAGGAAGTAGCCCAGCGTAATGGGAGCACCTTTTTTTATCAATGACAGAGCACGCCCTACTGTCGGCCCCACCCTCATTCTTTCATGTGTATGTAATCTGGCTGGCTCTGCTGGCAGTGACGTTGCTGAATATTATGACTTGGTTCAAATGTTACAACCGTGCATGGATAGACAATGACACTAATACTTGGCCCTCCTCAGTATTTTACATGTTTCTATGAGTACTGCCTATACTTGTTTCACATACACGCCTCCTGCTAACCTTCAATGCCAAATAATAGAAGTAGCAGGAGAGCTGGAGGGTGATTTATTGTGTTTATTGGTGCAGGATGCCACACACTACGCAGTTCAGAAGACAGTCACAATGTATGTGCCACTGTTCCACCAAACATAACTTCAGAAGAGTCCGTTTCTAAGTACTACCTAGATTGCAAAATGTGACTGCGTCCCTCTATAGAGAAAACGATAAGCCGACTTGAGTGTTCAATTTCTCTCTGGGCAGTTGCAGATGAATGGCTTTTCATACAGCTGTAGTAGGGGTCCTATGGGGTTAGCAAGAGAGATGGGCCGTACACCGAAACCATTTAAGACGGACATGTCATCTTGCACACTCAATCCGTCCATTTGATTGTAGGGTATCACCAGGAAGCCTGTTCATTCAGGTGGGAAAATATGGCTTTTCAAACATGGCGCTCACAAGTCACCTTAAAGGCAAGGAAACAAGTTAAACCATTTCAACAGATGTTGTGCTACTGGGTGGTCATAGCATGGTTTGTCAGACTGGTTTAAAATGGTCAAACAGATTTGAGCTACGGCTCCTGTGACGTCAGTGACTAGGAATTCGCCTGAAAGCAGGTCAAACCTGCCAAGAACCAACAATGTGAAAATCAGCTCATTGTGGGCTAGCCTGCGCTAGCTAGGAATGGCACAGCTAATGCTAGCCTGGCTTATAATACAGAGGGATACCGCAGAACCACACACTAGACCTCCAGCAAAATAAAATGATGTGTGGCTATCTCTGGACATTGCCTTGTCAGACAGATGTAGATGTATTCCTGTAATGACAGGAATCTACCTTGATTTCTATCAGAGCAAACTCAACTCACTGCTTTATACAGAGGGTTAATCTGTGGTCATTTTGTTTTGGAGTAAAATAAAAAGTCGTTTATCATGATTTAGTTTGCATTCGAAATGTGTATCAGTTGAGGTTTACACATATCACCATTACAGGCAAGCACTTCAGTCACACTTTGAACTTTGGAGCAGAGCTGATATAATCTCCTTGTGCTGAACCATACCGAACAGTGTGGTCCAGAATACACACTACATTCCCACAAGGAAGTCTAGTCACGAAAGGAATCCTATTTAAAGGATCAGCCCTTATAGCATTGCAGTAACATGGCACAAAGACACTTCTGCTTATAGTCTGTCAAAGATTTTTCCTAAAAACGTAAATTAAGTCAGGAACCACCAGCAACTATTCCTCGTGATCCAGAAGGAGGAGCACCATCTGTTGATTTGACCAGTTGGCTTTTCCTTAGAAGGCACCTTGCTCAGCAGAAAAGAGGCCCAAGCGCCACCTACCAATGCAAAGTTCAAGGAGGGCCAGGGAAGGATGTACCATGCAATGTGCTGAGGCTTGCAGCGCACAAACTGCAGCGCACCCCAACAGGAAACCAGGAGCCCATTGTCTAACGGGGGGGTTTGTTCGGAACTTGTGACATTGTTTTCCCTGTATTGTTGTGAAAAGACGGATTACGTTTACAGGCCGTCTGTCG
>JAOPJO010000139.1:9254946-9272360 GCA_027123675.1 Molva macrophthalma | reverse complement strand
CAACCAGAGCTACCGAGGCTGCAACAACCAGAGCTACCGAGGCTGCAACAACCAGAGCTACCGAGGCTGCAACAACCAGAGCTACCGAGGCTGCAACAACCGGAGATATTTACTATTTAGGTCAAGTTTAAGTTCAAACTTTAATAAATGCCAGAGGGCGATTGTGTTGCAGTTCAAGTCCAACATAGTAAAAAGACCATCTGTTGCACACCATCAACAATACATGCACACCATCATCAAAACTGGTTAGGCTCAGGCAACTTAGGCTTTTAAATGTGCGAGTGCCTATCTATTTAATAAGCAAATAGCTGCAGACATCATTTAGCATACGCATTAATATGTCGCAACATGAATCATTTACTTTATGCAATGACATAAAATGTTACCAGCAATTTTGATTCATAATTTTAAGACAGAGAAAAGCAATCAAATATTTGTTTCTCAAGCTGTAAGAATATTTTGTATTTTTACTAAATAAATACACTTTGTCCAGCAGCGCTACAATACACAATGCTTTACCTCCCGAAATGCTATCATCATCATCATCATCATCCATTAAGATATGATGCATTCAAAGGCAACGGTGGCTAATGTAGCCAACACAGTCTTAGACGGTGACGGCACCTTCAAGTTCTCAGACGTCAATCCCAACATTGAACGTGTATTCAGAGCAGTGGGGAGATGGCCTACTTGTCGTAAAGGATCATGGCGTCATTCTGGGCCTCTTGTCCGTCATACTGCCCCTTCTTGGCCGCCAGCTGGTCCTGGAAGTTGTCGGCTGCCAGCCAGAACTGAAGCACGTTCACGGCCTCCTCCTTCTCCATGTACTGGACACCAAAATAGACAGACTTCCCGTCACATCAAATCACATCAACTAGGACAGAGACTCAGCATCCGTTGGGGCTTTTAATGAGGAGTGTATGATTCTAGGTTGAACACTTCCTCCAAGAGGAAGGAATGAGCTAAGAAATATATCAATGGTATTATTATACGTATATAATGTTGAACTTGTAGTCAATATATGTTATATGTGTATAAGTGCTAATCTGCTATGTAGTGAACACTGTGTTTTTAACCAGGCTTTTTTTCGAAAAGTGGTGTTGAAGGATGGATTGGATTGATATGATGGTATGCTGCCAAAACAAAATGCTATCCTTGAACGGTGGGGGGGGAGGGGGTTGGAACCGGGAGGGACTCACCTCGGAGAAATAGAAGAGAGCCGACTCGCTAAACAAGATGTCTGCCAGATACACAGAGCCGCTGGTCAACACCTCGATCTGGTATTTACAGAAATGATGGCTCCGCAGGAACTCAGTAAAGTGCCTGGTGGGAGGAGTACACGGCAGACATGTGCTGGTGAAGATGACAGAAGTAACTGAGGACAGATGCAGACGTCAAATGAAGGAAGGGAGGGGGGCATGAGGCCTTTTATTTTGGAGGAGATGCACATGAACAGGAACTCACTGTTGTTCTAGGAGGAGAAACACTACCGACTGTGCAATGACGAAGCAGTTTGGATCCACCAGCCCATCCTCCCCACATATCTTAGCTGCACAGGGTGAGGGAGGGAGGGGGGAGAGAGAGATTGATCAATGGGGGGGGGGGGAAAGAGATAAGAGTGTTGCCTAAGTCAAACCAAAACAATTTGTAGTCTCCGTTCATAAATCTAAATCAAAATGGTGTACTCGGTAGGCATTGATATTCGTTATTTACACATTTTATGACTTTATGAGATTACAAAGTCTTTCCAGGGGGCCCATTAAAACAAACAGTAGGGCATGAAGAGCAGATGGCTGCCTTACCAACTATGTCGTTTCTGATCTGCTCTGTGATGGGAATGGGTCTCGCTGCATCTGGAGAGATGTACTTTGTAAAGATGGTGACGGCGTCGCTCTCTATACCTGAAAAACAGACCACACCCCACAATCATCCTGCAATCCTTGTCCGTTTTCCATCAATTATGGTTTTATTGGGGAGAATTTGTTAGGGGTCAATTCAACGGGCTGTTAGTCTTCAGCATAACGAACAATGACTTCTGAACTTTGGGATCTTTTCTGAGCACATTAAGCAGCAAGCGTGACTCTCCGAGTTGGACACCCACTCTTAATCAGGTTGTCGGAGAGGTCTCTCAGGGCGCTGGTCGACGGCAGCTTGAGGGGCGTGCCCGCCCTGGACGTAGGGGTCTGTCGGCCAGGGGTACCGGGGGTACCGGGGGTCCCGGGCCTCTCGTCTCCATCCACGCCGAGGGTCTCCCTGTGTAGGACCTGGGGCAAGGGGCCCTCCCTGCTACCGTCCCATATACCCAGCCCAGCGGTGGCGGTAGGCGTTCCCGGAGCCACTGGCGCCTCGGCCCCCTCGGGGGAGGACGGGACGGGCTCCGCCAGGGAGCTGTGCTTGACCGAGTTCAGGCTGTGGGCTCGGACCCGGGACCAGCTGCTGGAGCGGAAGCGCTCGGCCTCCAGCCAGAAGCGCCCTAGATGGTCGGCGCCCCGCGTCTCCAGGAACTGGACGTAGTAGGGCACGGCCACGCCGTCCCGCACAATCTGCTCCAGCGTCTTCGACAGCCGGGAGCGGGTCTCCTGGGACATGTAGTTGACACTGGAGCGTCCTGTGAGGAGACACAAACACACACACACACACACACACACACACACACACACACAAACGAGTGAGGATTAATGTCAAAGTACTCAAGTTTCCTTTCAAATATTTAACATAACGTTGATGCCAAGTCAGATGTATTTTAATTAGCCCTTGATCACAGTAACAGTCTCAAAGGGCTTCCCAGGCCCACATTATATGATATATAAAAATAGTTATGTTAAAATACACCTAAAATATAAATATACAAGTAAAATAATACACACACATCCACTAGTTAGATCTGGATACTAAAATGCACATTCAAAGTGTTTCTAAGCTAGTATTCTCTTGACGTGTAGCATTGATTTTTCTTTATCGTCCGTCTCCATCATTGTTCTTCAATATGTATTACACCTAGACCACAAGACCACACCTAGCATTCTGTCCTGCCCAACAGGTTTTCATAACCTCTGAAGAAACAATAAAGAAAACAACCAGGTCATGAAAGGAGCCAGGCTCCACCTGTGAGAGAGACAGTTTGGTTCTGTTTGTTTTTCTGATCATCTGTTCGCTGTGGCACAGCGTCCCGCCAGGTAACTCCGGAGCATCCTCACCTCAGCTACTTGTTTACCTCTCTCTGCCTCACCTCATCTATTTGTTAAACTCTCAACGCTTCACCTCAGCCATTGTGGTGTTTGCTTAATAGTGTGCTGCTCTAGCCCTGTGACGCATGAAAGAGGCTTTGTGTCTAACCTCACAATGTCTCTCTCTCCCTACTTCGCCTTCAAGGCATCCATCCAGTGTACAGCATAGCTCTCTTTCGAGACGCTTTTCTAACATCAAAGCGATTACATCTACCAAGATGGCCGTCGTACTAGACTTAAACATGACGCTTCCTTGTTGGTTTATTTCTAGATGAGAAGTATATCACACTGTGAGAGAATGCTCTGATAGATGGTATCTTCAGTTTTCTCAGGGAACACACAGTGCAAGACTCAAACTTAAGCCGGACGATATCAAGACAAGCCTGAGTAGCGCAAGGTCACACTTCTTATTTACATAATCTTCAATAGCCGACGCCAATGTGTTCTACCGTTTGTATATTTTATGGCCCCAACACTTAATTAACCTTTGGACTGTGTATATATGGCGTAAAATGCAGCACTCTGTAAACCAAGCAAAACCGTTGCCAGCAGGTCAAAAAAAAGGTGTTAACCAACAGAAGCCATCAGCTACAAGCATGGCTGTGGTGGTGTGAGCTCTAAAGAGCCCATGATGTAGCTAAGCTAACACACCGAACTGACTCCTCCTCCTCATTATTCTAACACCCTTTTTTCAGTCCCTGCGAGGTCTCCCATCAGAGAGGCTAGCTCAAGTCAGTACGTTAGGCCCACTGTCATACTCAAAAGCTGCAGCACTGGCTCTTCCAGCCGGACTATATGTTGCCCCACACACACCCTCTAGAGAGGACCTGCTCTTATATGGCACTTTGCTGCTCTGGGCTTCTAAACACAACCTCACAGTGGAACCTTGTGCTTACCAAGCCATCCAGAAAACTGACTGGTCTGACCATTAATTTACTATTTATCCAAAGTGATTTGCAGTGAGCTGAGATACAGATATTTTAGGAGTGGGTAGGGGGGGTAGGCATCTTGCACAAGGATACCTACAGGTTAGGCTGCACTCATTGGGGGATCGATCCCAGCACATTTTGGCCTGGAATCGAACACTCTATCCACCACTACACTCTTCAGTCCCCTGACTTGTACCTGTTGTACCGAGGACTAACCATAACCTTGTTTTGTAAGTTTAAGCACTCGGCTGTGACCAATGTGTGTATGGCCGTTGAGGGCGTTTTCAATTCAAGACCCCCCCCCCATACCGAGGTCCCCGAAGTGGGCCGCCTCCATGTGGCTGGGCTGCTTCTTGAGGATGGCGGTGCGTCCGCGGGCGAAAGAGTCCATGTTGGCGGAGATGGCATTGATGGCCACATGGCTGGGTCCTGCGGCCTCCTGGATGGCATGCTGGTTCCTCAAGCCCCCCAGTGATGGAGAGTGAGGGCTGGCTGGAGGAGCAGGGACTGGGAATAGGGGTGGATGGGTAAGAGACCCAGCAGTGAGGCAGCCACATGGGAGGATAAATGGAGCATTTCATTCAACAATGCCCCTAACAGTGTTTTGGGTCACAGCCTGAAGGTGTGACTTTCAGAGTAATTTGTGTGAGACGGAGGGGTCTTTTGAGGAATGTGAAAGGTCGACTGAATGAAATCACAGTGTGTGTGATTTCAGTGGACGTGAGAAGACAGCCCCGTCAGTGTTTGTGTGTGTCTTGTACTTGTAGGTATATATATTCCCAAATAATGAATACACTCATATTTTACTTAAAGCTGAATTACGTTCAAGACGGCGGTAAATATATAACCCCTCAAACAAGGACATAATCGCATCCAAAGGTAAAGCATCATTTAAATTTTAGTACTAGCGGCCACTTTGAACCGCCATAACTCTGTGATAACAATGGTAATTCAGCACCCACCTCTATTGACTTTAGCATCTGCTGGTCTCTCAGGTTCTTTGCTTTTGGCTGGAGGAGGCAAAAGAAAGAGCAGGGATGTAATAAGAGATGGTTCACAACACACTTTGTTATTATCCAGAGTGGACTGAGCTGGGAATCTCTGAGCACTGAGCAGCATATGGCCTAGTAGTAAGAATAATTTAGGGTGTAAATGGTAAGATGAATATCACAATAAACACAAATACCAGAATGAAAATACCATTCTAAACAGTTCAATTGAGTCATAACATACAAGTACATTTTGATCTGAGGTCTATTATCCGACAGAAACAAGCATTTTCTTTCTCGCCGTTTCAAACCTCATGTATTTTTTTGTATCACTCAAGGACATTTCAATTTCATTCTGCTTAGACGATAAAACCAGGTATTTTGATGAGCCAACACTTTTACTTCTCATGACTGTATGATACCACTCAATGACTATAAACGGTAATATTAAACAATTGCCCAGCCATAACAAAAGGTACAGAATTCATTAAAGGATGATACAGCAAGTCTCTGAAAAAGAAGGTACAACACATGAATATGGATATAAATGACCGCACTTGACACTTGATAGCAGAAGCCAAATACAAATAAAATATTAACAGTACAGGCCTGAAATCTTTCCTTATCTGAACCGAACATAGAGGACAAGGAAAGGGTGAAAGTATCTTGCTGCGTGGGATAGGATAGCAAGCCATCTATGGATGCAAGCCAAGCAATGGATTCCCTTTATGTTTTTCTACTGGCCTACTGGGACCACTGTTCAGGGATGATTTGATGATTTGATAATCAAAATAGCACACAGGTGTGTTGTTGCTTGTTTTTAAAGTGAAGAAAATATTGCACGTTTGAATTATGATGACAATAGTATGGCTGTCAATTAGAGTATGGCTGTCAACTTCTTGGCTGGCTTAAGGACCACTGTGGAGTAGCAATAAAATGTATTTCCAAAAACTGTTTTGCCCATCTGGACATAGAAAAAGGTTATTTATAGATCTAAACAACCTAATCTTTTAAACCTAAACACACATCATGTCTTTCGATTCAAATATCACAATTTGTCGTGATAACAACCGATTTTATGAAACATAGCGCACCAAACAGATTGTCATCTGCATTAAAGTACATTTATGCATTGCTTAATACTATTTTGTCATTTGGGAGAAACTTTGAACCAAAGTTACTTACATTGAAGTCGGACACATGTTGTTGAAGTAGAAGTCACGTTGAATTCAGACACAAGTACGTGGGTCACGCTTATTACTCGAGGGTGCCAATAGGATGTGGACATAGGGTGCGGAACCCAGTACCTTTCGGTATTATACATTAATAGGATTATGGTATTACAATACAATACCCTACTTCGGAAAAAGGTTTTATACGTGACACATATATATCAATGAACGCAGTTACTTTTGTTAATTGGGACCGCAGACTACAGAGGCAATGCCGCCGCCTCCTTGTGTGTTGGTATTCAGAAACACCCTCAAGTGACTTTCTGGTAATAGCAACCAAATGAGATTGAATGAATCACGGCGTATATTAAAATGATCATGCACAAAGTAACGGTTGATTAAATTTAGACATTTCATATCGCATAGACCATAGCAGAATATCAGCAGCTCATTTTGACTGATGATTTAGCACAAGTCTTCATCTGTATGCTGGCCGACACTGCGTTTTTTAGGGAAGCAGCAGACATATTAACATATACATATAATTGATTAATACCTCAAATAATGTTTGTGGAGGTTATGTATCAAACACTTGGCTTTAACCCTGGGTGGTGAACGGTGGATGGGCATCCTTCAGTGCTCCACCGTGAACCTAGCTTGCCTTAGCGCTGACGCTTGCAATCGCAGAAACCTATATTAAAATCCGAAGGATTGATCGCGTGAATTCTCGATTAAGTCTGCAGTGACAATCTCAACACAAAGAGATGTCGTTCAGTAATATTTAATAGACAAACTATCAAGAGCCATTAGATAAAACTATGAAGCGTTTACATTAACGTTACACCCTTGCAAATGCTTCCTCACCTTTCCTCTTGAAAAACGACATGACGATTTTCCCACTCTATGTATCCTCAGCTCAGAGACACCATTCCGTGAATTTGCGAGTCCCTTCATTCAAATTCACCTGTTGTTTACTTGGAAAGCAAATTGTTTGTTTGCAGGTGATTATGGCCTGTCAAATAAAGATTTTCTCCAGTGGGTAACCAGTTCAGTCGCCATGTTGTCAATAAACGTCTCACTTCCGGACCGATGCGGCAGAAGCATTGTGGGAAACTGTAATTCAGTCAATTTGAACAGAAGAGGGCAGTATTTCCTTACTTTCAATAAACAACTATTGAATTGAAAGTCTATATGAAATTTTGCATAATAGATATTTGCAAAGTAAACAACACTCAGTTTTGCGTTGGTGTTCGTTTATTTTTTTTTCTTTTGAGTAAACGTTAGCCAACTGGAGGAACAGGTGGCCACCAACATAAACAAAAGTTGAACTTGTTTGACATGAAATGTAAGTCTCACCATGAGACCATCCAGATGTTCAAGTTTGCATTTCAGAATGGATATTTGCAGAGAAACAGAATGCAAACTCACGATATCAGCAGGGTATCACAAGGCTAACAAAATGTAGTGATAACTGAATGTAGTACAATCCAGAAATGTCTCATTCGAAATTATTTATACAAAATAAATATTTGACACCATCACATATATATATATCATGTTTATCCATTTAATGTGAGGTTTATTAAAAGAAACGTGAACACAATGAAGGTTCCTTTTTTCCTAGTCACGTCCAATGGTATGAGACTCCTGTGGCCTGTCGATGCGGTAGACGTATTCAGCAGGCAGGAAGTAGCCCACATACTCCACCGTGTCAGGTGTGGTATCTATGTAATAATGACCTCCTTCACCGTGATGGCTGAAGCAATGGGTGTGCTCCACACGCAGGTCCAGCCCCTGGTTACCAGATTGACAAACAAAAGACCAATTGAAGATTCTGACATCAGTTTCATCACAAAAATGTATTCAAAGTGTAGCATTTTTGTAAATGATGCTGAGTTGTAAATGAGTTGTAAATGATGCTGCCAGTAGGTGAAAATAAACTACTGATGGTTAATCGACAGACAATTCTGTTAAAAATGGTAAACACTTTACTCACCGGGTCTCTGGATACGAACACAGACAGACAGATGATTGGTGCGTTGACCTCATAGTGTTTCAGCCAATTGTTGACCTCGTCATCGGTGTTTAGGGGACAGATGGAAAACTCTCTTGGCTGTGAGAGCAATCATAAGTAGACAAAAAATGTGATGAGACAAAAAAATTAAGGCCAAATGAGCAGCATCTGTGATGACATAAGATATTGGAATAACAAACAGCATAACAAACAGAAATATCATTGTGGTTTTTCTCATACCATTATGTGAATTTTTGCTTTGCCTTTCTGGATGACAAAGGTGCCACCCAGAGCCAGGCTTTTATCAGGGTAATGGGCTTCAAGAGTCTTCCTCATGGCAGAGACAAGGCTGTCCTCTCCAGTCCTCATTTTGACCCTCACCTCTATGACCTGGTATAGGCAGACAAAGAGAAGAAGTTTAGTGGATGGAGCATTCCCAACGGTTCCACCACCACTTTGGGTGGAGTTTTTCTTTTGTTAATGTTTGTCCAAAACTTAGAGGAGAGCACCTCTGTTATTGACTTGAAAACGTGCAAGTCGTGCTGTTTACATTAATACATAACCAGAGGGGATCCCAATTAGGGAGGGGGGAGGGCAGCGGGGGACAACTGACAAATAATGATTGCAATCTTGAATGAAGCCCAATGCAGGGAGGAACTAGTAACTGGTAGCTAATGTTTTAAACCTTCATATGACATACACATATACTGTATTTGTAATATGTAACAATTTATGTTACAAAAATATTTAACATAGAACTCAATGTTATAAGTGCAAATGTATGCAAAACATTTGTTACATTTTAATTATTTAGGGGGAAAAGAAATTCAGCTCACCTTTCCAGGTTTTCCTTCACAAGCATACAGATTGCCCATCAGCCCAAAGTGGCAGTCTGGGAATGTGTCGCTATACCTTTCTTGTAGGCACTTGCCATCGGCTGGATTGATGGAGGAGAAGTAGCTGCCATTCACTGCAGGCCTTCCCTCTGTCTCTGTCTTGACCAGGGGCATAAACTGTGGAAATTACTGCATTAACTACCACTACACCACAGATTTATAGTAAAACAATTGAAGTTATTTTTACAGTAGTAGGCCTATACCTCTGCGTTCATTCCAACAACTCTAGAAGGTGCAGCTGCAGCACCGAGGATGAATGCTCCTGGAAGTTCCACCTCTTTAGATACCGTGTTCATGTCGTACTCCTTGGAATGAGAGGAGAGGAGATGGTTTCAACTTAGTTTACCGTTTTAACTGGAGCACAACTAAGGAACCGTTTGACTGGTGAAAGTACCTTGTGCCTCTGTACCAGAGGAACGAGATAAGGTACACCGCCAACATCAGTAATACGAGGATTCCCGCACAAGCCTACATTGTGGAAATTAAATAAAGCATGTGGTCGTTGTTGTTTTGGACGAAAGAAAGGCGTTTGACGTGCATTCTGACAAGGTAGTTAGATACATTTGAGGGCTGCACATAGATCGCTGAACTAGCTCCACTATACAACAGACCTTTGACCGGAAACTGAAACGGCTCTTTGGTCAGGTCTGGACAGTCGACAACACCAACTTGAACGTCAGCAAAATTTTTGTTTAACCCCGACTCCAAAACTGCAAAACACAAACAAATACATTGGATACATATTTGTAAATAATATTTTGAAAACATGTAATTAAAACAATGCATTACCATTGCACAGTTCCTCTAAAGCTGGACAATGTAACAGCTTTTTTTCGGTCTTGGTTATAGTTGCCATTTCTTGCTTGCAACAAGTATACTGGAGTCAAATCAACCAGGAAAAGAATCAAAACGCATATTTATACGGTTCTCTGTAGCTGATTGGTCAGATCCTTGTTGCACACGCCCACTTTATATTTCACTTCCTGGTTCACTTACCACATGTTTTGCCGTGTGTTGTGTTGACAGTTGCGTTTAGGAGGATAAACTCAAGTAATCCTACGCTTTGGCACATTAGTATGTAATTTATACGTGCTATGGATGATCATTTTCTATTATAGCAATGAGGAGAGGACCAGAATACATAGGCGACAGTTGGTTTTTCGCGATAAGCCTTATACAGTTCTCTCATTTGTAATTTATAATTTGCCAGACGATGGAATATATTAATAACGTTGCGGAATTAACTCAATGTGATGATATTCACGACCTGGTACCGGGTCAGACCTCTCCGGTCATTCTTGAGATCCCTAATTCTGAAATGATCGAGGAAATATCGACATATTTTGAGGCTTCGCAGGGTATGCTGGGTAACTCTTCAGAAGCTTCTTCAGAAGCTTTGTTCACGGCCGCCGAAAGGTAATATAAAGTCATATGTAGATACAGAAACTCTATTACAACTGCCCTTAATAAGAAACCTGTGTGTGTGTCTGGGTCTTGTGTAACTTGAAACAGGTTACAATGCATCATCAACATACCAGTGTTACTATATGTTTGTAAATAGTTCACTACTTTGTCTTTTCAGTGAATCGATCGAACGTCCTGTCATTACTCGAGTCCCGGTGTCACGGGCGCACCGATATCGTCGAAGCGGACAGTCAGACGCCACAACTGCCAGTAAAGAAAGTGGAGGTGAAAGCGCATCGTCTGTGTATCAGCCAGTCCGCTCCTCTGCAAGGTGCAAGAATCTCAAGGGGAGAAACAAGTGGGCATTCCAAGCATTTCGCTCCCCCTTCCTTGAAGGGAATAATTTAAATACAACCTTGCCTTCATTGAAGAGAAGCATTTTTTCAACCATCCAGCAAGAGGCAAAACTTAAGGTAAAGTTTCCCCCCATAACACCTTTTAATGTAAATTGTTTGATGTACCGTTGTTTGTTCGGTATCTTGTTTATTTTTAAATTGTTTTGTTTGTTTGTGTCAACAGACCTACGCTGTTGGAGGCTTCTTAAAATGCATCCGGTTGTGGCACAGAGTTAACAAAGAACGATATGTCCAAGCGTCGTCTTTACCGGCTGTTTACATGGACGCCGACGAATTATTGTCGCCAATGTCTGAGTGTGTATTTCTAAATAATTTACTTGTGTAATATAAGGTCTGATAGCAGACTAGCTCAAATCTCGATGAACAGGGCGTAATGATTTTTAATACATCTTTTCTTTTACAGGGGGAATGAAACATCGGACGAGGACGGCATCAAAGTTGTGGTAAGGAGCAACAAGAATCTTGCAGAAAATCAATTTTGTTGTGTATTTGGGAGATCTATCCCTTTTCATTTGATCTATTGCCTTTAATTCAATTGAGAGGTCCCTCCTATTGTGCTTAGTAGTGCTTTACAAATAAATGTTTATATGTTAACATCTTGCAGGGGAATGATTTCTTCGTCATATCGAGGAAAGGGCAGTGCCCTCGGAGGCAGGGGAGCGTTCCATCGTTTTCCCAAACCAAAAACCACATCCATGCGGATACAGTAACACAGACAAAGACGAGTAAAACAGCAAAAAGAGTAAGAGGACGTGGTTCTCTGCCTGACGATGAAACGGAATCTCTTTCCAAGAATGGAAGGACAAGTAACCGAGCTAAAGGAGTAAGGGGTCGTTGTACTCGGCCTGTGGATGAATCTGGATCTCCTGCCAAGACTGAAAGGACAAGTGACCGAGCTAAAATAGCAAGAGGACGTGGTACCCGGCCTGTCGACGGAACGCACTCTCATGCCACGCTTGGAAGGACAAGTCACAGAGCTAAAGCAGTAAGAGGACTTGAATCTCAGCCTGTCGATGAAACCGCATCTCATGACAAGAATGGACCCAGTTCCCCACCCCACCCTGGTCCACCAGAGGAGGAGTGGAGCATAGCTGCAACCCAACCCAAAGATCATTTGTTCATTGAGTCTGCAGGCGATGGCACCATGCTAGAGGAGTCCAGCGGCCTGGTCTTGCAGAAGGACCCCAGCTCAGATGTTACGCGCGAGAGCGTTTGTAGGAGTCCTGATCTGAGTAAAACAAAGACGAAGAGGACTAATGAGAGCAGGAAAATAATTTGTGAGAGCGGTGAGGTAGCGGTTGAGTTGGCCCCCGGCAAACATGAAAGCAACGGTGATGAGGAGCATAGGAAAAGAAAAAAGAGGAAAAAGGAAAAGGAACGTAAAGTCACAGAGGAAGAGGAAATCAACATTTCTTTCGATGGGCCTTACTCTGCTTTAGGGACTCCCGATGGCTCACAGCCAACGTCAGGCTCCACCATGATCATCAACAATGACCAAAGCTTAAATCCTTTAGTGGACCAGTTAGAAGATCTATGGAAATCAAGGAAAAAGAGCAAGAAGAAGAATCCAAGGACAGATGGTGTCATTGCAGAGGGAGAGGTGAACGTTGTGGACACAGCTTCTACGCACGAGACCAGCACTCTGACTGAAACAACCACGGCAGGGTTTAAAAAACGGAAGAGGAAAAAGGACAAGATGGCCCCCTGCTCGGAAGATCCTGAAACCAACCCAGAGGCAGAGAACACTGACGGTGTGAACCCTTTCAAACACCCTGCAGACCAAGAGGTTGCTTTGGAGGAAGATGCTTTAGAGACTTCTGATGTTTCACAGAGTACGTTAGGGTCCGCCCTGAGCATCATCATTAACAACGACGACGACGTCGATGTGGAGCATACAAGAAGAAAAAAGAAGAAAAAGGAAAAGAAACGTAAAGTCGCAGAGGAAGAGGAAATCAACATGTCATTAGATGGGCCATGTCCTGCCTTAGAGACTTCTGATATTTCACAGCCAACGTCAGGGTCAGCCATGACCATCAACAACAACAGCAACGATATTGATGAGCACAGGAAAAGAAAAAGGAGGAAAAAAGAAAAGAAACTTAAAGCCGCATCAGGGGAGGAAATGAACATGTCATTAGACGGGCCTTGTCCTGCTGTAGAGACTTCCGATGTTTCACAGAGAACCTCAGAGTCCACCATGACTATCAATAACAACAACGACCAAAGCTTAGATGGTTCAGTGGACCAGTTGGAAGATCTATGGAAACCAAGGAAAAAGAGCAAGAAGAAGAAGAAATTGAGGGCAAATAGTGTCATTACAGAGGAAGAGGTGAACGTTGTGGACACAGTTTCTACTCACGAGACCAGTACTCTGACTGAAGCTACAGCATGGTTTATAAAATGGAAATGTAAAAAGGACAAATTGGGCCACTGCCCTGAAGACCCTGAAACCAACCCAGAGGAGGGTGAGCAGAGCCCTTTCAAACAGCCTGCAGGCCGAGAAGTTGAATGTCCGAGGAAGAAACGCAGGAAGCAGAAAATGTCTGAAGCAACACAATACGCAATCTGTGAGGACACACTAGTAGAGGGCAGCGGCTTGACCTCTGTGCGTGAAAAAAAAAGGAAGCAGCACCATTCGTTCCCGAGTGATGACACGGTGGAAAAACACCTTTCTGGCACCGGTTTCGACGACCGCAGACAAAACCACAAAAGCACAGACGAACGCATCAGCACTTGTGACATTGACACGGAACCTGTGGAAAATGGCGAAACACAGATGGATTCTCTGATAGGCCCTAGCGAGATAGTCAAGACAAAAAAGAAACAAAAGCGAGAGAGAGATGCTTCAATGGTGAACGAGGCGTGTAAGGGCAGGGTGCTGGATGTGAGTAGCTCAGCAGAACCTGGCGATGACACAATGAGGAGGAGGAAGAAGAAGAAGAAAGATAAAGCGGACAGTGAGTCAGAATCACCCGGGGTGGTGGAAAGCGAGACTCCAGACGATATTGAGACCGCTGTACTGATAAAGAAGAAATATAAATGTAAAAAGAACACTCGCCCCCCTTCTCAAGGGAGCACCCCGACTGAAGCATGTGTTGAATCGCAGTTAACCACGCCGACCGACTCCGTCACCATCTTACCCCGGCGATGTTTACCCGTAGTTGATGCCGATGGCACACAAGGTGGCAACGCGGCAATTCGTAACTATGACTCTACTGTAAAGAAGAAGAAAACGGGCAAGAAGGGGGACAAAAATACAAGCGTAGTCGTGACATGTGCCTCCGTGCCAGAACAGGACATAAGAACCACCACTGAACCACTGCAACACTGGACCACTGAAACAGAGCTGTGTTTGAAAAAGAAGAAAAACAAAAAGAAGGATAGGAGAGTAATGGACTGGATTGAGGCAGCAACTGACCCTGGGGCGCTAGAGGCCCAGCACTCGAGTCACGAGGCAGAGGTTACGTCACAAGACCCCGCACCGCCAGAGGGCCGGACACAGCTGCATTATGAATTAAGTTCTTCCAGGCGTGATAAGAAAAAGGCCCACAAGAGGAAGGCTCTCTTTAATAAAGGGCAGGACTATCTTGACACAGACTCGATATTGACATGAAAGGTTTATGTTGGATTTATGTTTCTTTTGTTTCATTTTTTAGGATTTTTAAGTTACCAGTATATAAACCAATCTGTGTGGCGTCATGTGCTCTTGATTTGTGAATTCAAGACTCAAATCGATTCTTATGTCTACGTCACATTCAGAGCTCCTCACTTCACTAAATCTTAATTTTCTTGGTATTGTTTTCAGCAATTGCAGTGTTTAGGAAAGGTTTTTATTTTATAAATGCTTATTTTAGAGGAACCTTTCATTTAATTCCTACAGCTTTTATTCAATGAATCAAAGCTCTATATTTGAGTGCAATTCAAGTAGGTTTTAATGAGTTTAAATTTGTGTTTATGAGTTGACAATAAACATACCTTTCAGCCCAATGCAGACTACATTTATAGAAAGCAAGGCAGTGGCTCTCTCCTCAGGCTAATCAAAACTTCCATGCCAGCAAACACCTGTAGACCATGGTCAACAGGTCACTCACTGAGACTGTTCTCACCTTCAACATCATCTCCTGGTATGGACACCTCTCAAGACACAGGAACAAGTGGACCCAGGTGGTCAACCAGGCCTGCAAGATCATTGGAGACATACAATTGCAACTCCAGAACCTATACAATCTGCATTAACCAAGAAGGCAACCCATGTCTATAATAACCCCACCCACCCCTTTCACTCATCATTCCATCTGTTGCCATCTGGCAGGAGGCTCAAGGTCCCACTAGCCAGGCAAAATAGGTACAATGCTGTGACCATTTGAAACAGGGACATAATAAAATAACCCTCCCCCCAAATACCCCAAGAGCAATGCTGCTGCTGAAAATGTATTTTATGTACTGTATACTGTGTACTGTCTGTTATACTGTACAGTCGGTTATACTGTACAGTCTGTTTTATGCTGTGTACAGTGTTTTATACTGTGCACCGCCTATTTTTAATGTGTTGCCAGGTTGCTGACGACAAATTTCCATTTTATGATAAATTGAATGGACAAAGTTTTCTTATCTAATTTGTCTAATATTTTCTGTGACTACACAGCCAGTAACCAATGTGCTACATAGCCTACTTTTTAAAAAGCCTCCCTTTGGAGTTTAGGCCTATGCCCATTTCTTTTTAAAAATCTAAATTATGCTATAATTGAATGGTAGACCTAATTGAATCAGTGGGTCAGAGCAATCATTTGAATGTTTTTTCATATTAGAAGGTAAAAGACAATCAATAATTTAGTATAGTTACAGTAGGAAATTATTTCTTTGATATTGAAATTGCTATTTATTTTTTTGTATGAAGAGACATGATACATTTAGCTTCAGAATTCCAAGAATGGCAATATTATCTGTCATAATATTTTAACCCAGACCATTATTTTGGATACATCAGCGAATGGGAAAGAGGGGGCGGGACAGAGGGAGTTGGGCGTACACCAAAGCGAAGCTCACACTCTGAGCGCAACAGTGTTATGTGGTACGAGTGGCCATAATAGCCCAGCGGCCAAATTATGTAAGTGTATAGTACTTACTCTCACAGTAGCCATCTAGGAAACGACAGCGCAGCTTTTTACTCCGCGAGTCCCGAGAGTTCCACAAAATTGTATTTTACAAACGAACTATTTTGTCTGCAACATGTCTTCAAATAACGTTGCTAGTTTTAATGAGGCGAGAAGAGTCGCTATATTCGGAGGTACACATGGAAATGAAATGTCCGGAGTGACACTTGTAAACCTATGGATGATGAACAGCAGAGAAGAGATACAGAGGAAGGGGGTCGAAACGAAACCCTTCATCACCAACCCAAAGGCAGTGGAGAAATGCTCTAGATACGTGGATACAGATTTGAACCGGGCATTTACAACAGAGAATCTCAGGTAAACGTAAAAGATTCTAGTGATAATGCGTAAGTAGGCTAACGTTACCTCCAGTGGCGGATCGTGCCTGCAATACTGTAGCTTACCTACAGACAGGTTGCCTTGGCACAATAACAGTGTAATGATCGATATAATCACACAGAAAACACAGCCTACTAAAGTGTGTGCTATTGATCAACATTGTAAGATTTGAGACGTCAAAATAGTAGCCTAACCAGGTATAGTCCTCTAAAGGTTATATACATTGTCATTATTATTGAACAGGAATGCGCAACAGAGCGTTTAAGATAGGCCTACGATTTTTTGTAACGGTTTATTTACATGATTAATTCAAAAATCATTATCAGGTGGCCTAGTACTACACGATCAGCGTTACAGCTCCGGTTCCATCCAAAACAGCTGAGCAGAGCCAGCTTGCAGCCAGGCCGAAAACGTGAGCGGAATGTGACTGAGTTTCAAATGTCGGATGACTTTTCCATCGTTCTCGTGAAGTAGAGCGTAAATAAAACAGCCTACTACACAAACAAACATTTGAATCCTACACATCCAAACCGTCCACTCCATTTTACAGACGTTGTTTACATTTCTAATATTTTGAGGATATCTTTAGGCTACATCTGTCGTCCAGTTTACTTGATATTATTCTGAATAGGCCCACGCTTCAGCGTGGGTTTGGAATGGTTGCAGACTCGGAAGATTAGCAACATCAAAACACGTTGTAAAAAACAGTCCTGCTTGGAATTAAAAATAGATTACTGCCCTATGCCCTTTATACTGGAACACTGGTCCTTGAGCGTGTTTTGCTCACGTGGGTCTGCCCGCGCGCGCGCGCATGTGTGTGTGTGTGTGTGTGTGTGTGTGTGTGTGTGTGTGTGTGTGTGTGTGTGTGTGTGTGT
>JAOPJO010000139.1:9116090-9137485 GCA_027123675.1 Molva macrophthalma | reverse complement strand
TGTGTGTGTGTGTGTGTGTGTGTGTGTGTGTGTGTGTGTGTGTGTGTGTGTGTGTGTGTGTGTGTGTGTGAGGATGGAGCACATTGTTGGGTGGGGGGGTGTGTGTGTGTGTGTGTGTATATGTGTGTTTGTATGAGGACTATGAGGACTCTACAAATCAGGATTTGCCAGGAAGCCATCTTAATAAAGGACTGGCGTTACGATCTTTGTACTGACAAACGAGGGTTTGTCAGTGTACAAAACATGGCCCCCTCTTTCAGTTGTTGGCCAAGTTTGCCCTATTTATTTTAAAAATATATATAAATATTATGTGTGCCTGTACAGTTCTGTGCGACTAGAGTCAAGCTCTAAGGAGTCTGTTTTTTGAAGTTTATTCAGGTAGTGATGTTTTTTAGACTAATTTTCTCAATCACCATGTCCATGGTTGGTAAGCTGTACTGAAAGGATCACAAACCATTTGAAGTCTGCCAATTGATTTGAAATCACAGTTTTAGAGAAGAGCACTAGAGGAGACTTGAGGGTAGTGTGGCGAGGGGGGGGAAAAAACGAAGCGTAATGGAACATTAGCATTTCTGTTCTTCTTGTCGTTGCATCGCTAGCCTGTTCCAGATGTTTTACTGCACCGGTATAATCAATGAGATGATTTGTGTAGTTGCCCTCATTGCATGTTCAGCTTGTCAATCAGAAACAGGCGGGTTAACGCAAAGGTAAGTTGACTCCACTCGCTCTTCAGCAGACAAGCAGAGATCCATCACTGCTCTGTGTAAATCCAACCTTTCTGCTGTCAAGCCTGTGACATATCTTAAAGTAAGCACTGCTAGATGAGTACTATTTGATATTTTTAATATAAGAATAAAATAAATTCCTACAATGTATTTTACTTTCTTTGAGAAGAAATTCAGTATACTGTATTGAGGCTAAATGTCAATGTGAACTTTCCTTTTTTTAAGTAAAATAAAATGTACCAAAACACTGTCACCTTGTGTCTTTGTGCTGAACTGAGGCCGAAACCGACGCTGGCTCGATGCTGTTAGAGACTATGATCTACAACCAAACTGCTAAACATAATTATGTAAATTGTTATTGTATGTTAGAGAATGTCCAAATTTGCTTAAAATAATTAAACAAGCCCAGCCTCCAAATTATCGACTAACTTGAAAAATGTACTTCCACCTTTTAGGCCTACAGAATGTCAAACTGGATTTTCAGTGCAATCTAGGCCTATAGCGCCCCCTAGTGTTGATGTGCTGTTCTACTGCCCAGATGGGTTCTATCAGCTATATTCTGAAGTTAGACTTGGATGAGGTTCAAATTATTGAAATGCAATCCATTCAAAGAGGTTTTAAATAACACATGGCATGTAGCCATGGACTTTTGGTTTATCTGCTTTCTGAGGTAAAATGATTGATCTTATTAGAAAGCTAGCTGTGGACACATTGGATGTTATATATTGGTTGCATGATTTAGGCAGGGTAGTGTACTAAATACAAACAAACCACACAAGTTAGCACTTATGTATAATGGCAGTTTCAAGATGTACATTGACATTTGCAAATCAGGGATAAGACTGATACAACTTTATCTACATGAAATTCACAATTCCAATATGCTACTTGAAAACAAACTACGATTTTAGACAGATATTAATTGTAGGCTAAATGTAAGACCATTAGTTTGTCATCCACTCGTGTAGTCATATTTAATTGTGTAAATGGTCCAACAGATTCATTCACATATATATTAACATGGATATCAAAGTGGTCAAAGTTGAAAGACATCAGGGAAACAATGCCAGACTGCTGCTCTCTGGACCACCATAGGGCCACCACTGCACCACACAGTGTGCAAACTAAACCACAGACCCTTTGACAAAATAATAAAATCTTCTGCATGAAGTGATGACGGGCTTTGATCCGATCTGATCCTCCTCTTACTGCGTTTCAGTCCTCATCCATGGTGAGATTTGTACAAGGTGAGAACCACGGTCAGATCTTCATCCTGGTTCATGGCTTTGGGGCAGAATGAAAACGCCCATAGAGTCCCAAGTCTCTGGTCGCAGCCCGGTCTCACCGCAGGTAATACTCGATGGCTGCAGAGAACGCAGCGAACCCTCCACACCCCAGCACTCCTGCCTTCAGCCCGGCTGGGTAACACACAAACACACGCATACAAACAAATACAAAGGGTGTTTAAAAAATATATAAATAAACGCATACAAGCGTAGTTCAAAGCAGGAAGGAAAGGAAATTCTTACCACGGAATCCTATGACTCCCCCGGTCACACAGCCGCTGTAGACTGCGTTCTTCCAGTCCGATTGTCCCCTGTACTGTGAGGAGCAACATTGAAGAACCATATATGAATAGAATTTGGAAATGTAATGGATACGATCTGTCTCTTTATTATTGTTTTTATATAATTTAAAAACTGTATAAACTTTACAGAGCAGTGATAATACATCTGGAAAAAATGTTGTACGAAAACTATTTTCAAACGTGAAACTTGGTGATATAGTAACGCCAAATGGGGGTGCTATAACACCATGGTTAGGGTAACCATGGTCTACTGGAAATGCCATGGCAACACAACACTTTGATTACATTTCAGGAAAATTTAAAAAGGTGTCTTCATAATGCATTGGTTTTTCCATCACGTCCCCTGCAAGATGTTATACATGAGGGCATTCAGTTGTAAAGATTACAGGCCTATATCTGGAGTAAAGCCACAACGACGCCCCAACTAGACATGGAAGAAACATACTGATTCTATGATGCAGAGCAACAACATGGTACCAACTAAACAGAAACAACATGGAGGTAACATACTGATTCTATGACGCATTCTGTGCATGAGAACATGGCGCCCACAATGGCGAAGTTCTTGGCATATGACATCCCTCTCTGGCCCATGTCTTTGAGGACCTCCCGTGCTGTTGGGGTTCTCATGGGGTCCTTGGGGTCGAAGCCCACGTTTGTGTCGATGCCCGCTGTGAACACACCAAAAGCTCCACCGAGGACGAATCCTGTGCAATGAAGAATAAACAGAATCAAATGTTGCTGAGGGATTGGAGGCACAGGCTATAAGCGCTGTCTTGAATGCCCAGGTATTATGTGTAAGAGTCTAATGGCTTCGTCTCTTGCAATGTTAGAGCCTGACATTTACTGCATCAAAAGGTTTTTTACTAAATAGAAGACTTGACATTTCAGATTTCACTGAGTCTTGGCATGTATTTAAATGCCTGTCTACACGAATCCATTGCATGTCTGTCATTTGGTTGAGGCTCGACGAAGACATTGACAACAAAGTACAAGCTAAGGCACCACCAGCTACATGCCGAGAGTTATACACAGGCAATGTAAAAACATATGTGAAATGAAAACATTTTATTTTATACTGAATGTAGCCAATACCTCCAACACACGCTAGAGCTGCCTTAAAGGTACAGCTCTCCATTGCTCGCTCGATCATCTTCTGCTCGTCGCTTTTATAAGGAACTGGAAGTCCTGCCATGACGGCTGGATTAAGATCTTTTATCGGCTTCCTATCGCCGATAAGATGATCCAGAATCATACTGTACTGGAAATGTTGCGCATCTTCATTGAAACTAGTAGGGCTTGAACCTTGAGCACTGGAAGGAGGAACATCCGAGGACGCGGCCATGTTTTCCGATGAAAGGAATTTAGGTACATACAGTCAAATATTCAATCGAGTAGATTCTTTAAATGTAAGGTCTCGAACAAGGAATAAAATAAAACAAAATATCTATGATATCACAGTATAATACATATCTACTGTACAGTGATATATTATATATAATATATTACACAAATAAAGGAATTATTTTATATAGAAGTGTTAGTGTTCGTGTTAGCACATTCGCCAAATATTCACAGCCCTGAGTTGGTAATCATTTGATTTATTTTTAAGTATTGATTGAGTAAATCGTGTACAAAATTGTAAGAAAGTAGTGAATGAACCATTATTTATTTTATAGTTTTTCATATTTTTAAATAACATCTACGATTTAGATAAAGAAAACTACAGAACCCAGAGTTCACCACGGACAATGCACCAAACTCACGGGCTCCACCTACTGGCTCGTGCTGTAATTAGCCGATACTTGTATGACACGCGACAGGCGCGAGCATCCAGTAGCAACAGCAGTGGAGCCGCAATATCGAAAAGGTAAGGTGCAGAACAAACTTTTATCCCCGGCGTACTTTTAGTTCCTACGGCGAATTATATAATTCATTTGACAGCGTGATCCATTAAGTGAATATTTTGTGCTCGCAAGCATTTCGGTGTGTCAAATTTAGAGAAGATGTCAGAGTCGTTTTTGCCCGTTATGGCTTGGCTATCTTTACCAGACTGAAGCCTGCTTGCCTATGGCATTAACCGAACGGTTTGGCAACTTTATGCAAATGCCTGTGTAAGTCATCCTTATTGTACGTCAAATTAAATTGGCTATACTTAATTCAAGGATATGCATTGTTGTTATGTTTATTTACAGTCGTGTGCCTCGATCAGGTTGAGTGCGTTTAATGATGCATGTAAGTCCGCGGCTACCGTTTCTCTAGGAAGTCCAGTATGTGGAAAGGTTTGGCAGGCACGACGCATTCCACATTAATGTTTTATTATGCACCTATATCAATACACCATCTATGGCGGAGACGTGTATGGTAGAATCATTAGAAAACCAATATGTCATGTGTTACTGTTGTCACTGTCCAACTGCCAAACTTGAGTTGATGAACGAGTAGCTGGTTTCTTCCTATCAATATAGTGAGCTCATTTATACCATGCTCTTTGAATAGCGACTTGAAAGAATACTGGTAGACTCACGAAGTATATGCATCCAAAGTTGGTCCCAAATAATCGTGCCTTTGTTTTGAAATTGGCATTTCATATTGCCAGAGGCTAGTTTTGTAATGCTCTGTATCAAAAGACAGGCATTTCTGGACGGGTCCTACGTGAAACTTTAAACACTTGTAGTTCCGTATGTTCGGGTCCTACAATAATCTCGTAGCAATCAGTTACAAACTCTAAATTACAGATGGTACATTGACTACATTTACTGCTCTTAAATTGCTGCTAATTGAATATCTTTCATTTTGTGGTGCTTTAAACATCTCCAATTTTGCCTGGATCGGCTGCATCCTAATTGTGAGGCCAAGAATGACTAAAAGAACGATTGGGTTCATAGTTTCAGACGTTTTAGTCATAAGCTGGTGTGTAATTTGTAAACCCAGCAGAGGATAATATAGGTATTATTGGCCCCTTGACAAACACAATAGGAACAAATGAGACGTCATACTTTTCTCTCTTCTTAATTTCTTTTAAGTAGGCCTATGCTCCAAAATAAAAGATTAAATGCGAAATGGCCTGCTTTTACCTACCATAATTGTGAAAGTGTTATATAGTTTTTCATGACAGGCAAGCCTATACCAAATGGAAACGGCACTAGAACTTTTTTGTTGGCTGATAATCTGAGCTGGGTTGAGAACTGGCTGTCCCAGACAGAATGGAACACGCATGCAGATGGTGTCTAAAGTATGGTCAGCCAGTCAAGAGTAGGCTACTGCATAAGACTGGGAAAAATATCTGATCATTATTATTCACAATCTAGAAAATAGCCGCGACAGCAATTATTTTATCTTGTTGTTTGCCATTCATATTTTGCTAGTGAAGATGGGAAAGCAGGTAGAGTAAAAAAATAAGTATTTTGTGGCGTCATTTATTTATAATTAGAAATTGGGCCCCAGTTAGTGTTTTTCATAAAAACTTTTTTTTTTTTATAGCACTGTATTTGTCATTGAAGGCAGGGCATATGCACCTTTGCATTCTGTTCCCTTGTGTGTCCTCAGGAGGTGGCAGCAGCAGCAGTGTATTTCCTTCCAGGTCCATAACTTTTCCTAAACTTGTACTGTTATAGTGTCCTCATAAGGCTGCAGGAGTCTGTCCACCTCCAGGTCCTTTCATTGGTCCTCTCCTCTGTGTCCTCATAAGGCTGCAGTAGTTTGTCCACCTCCATGTCCTTTCATTGGTCCTCTCCTCAGTTTTCACATAAGGCTGCAGGAGTTTGTCCACCTCCATGTCCTCTCCTCTGTGTCCTCATAAGGCTGCAGGAGTTTGTCCACCTCCATGTCCTCTCCTCTGTGTCCTCATAAGGCTGCAGGAGTGTGTCCACCTCCATGTCCTTTCATTGGTCCTCTCCTCAGTGTCCTCATAAGGCTGCAGGAGTGTGTCCACCTCCATGTCCTTTCATTGGTCCTCTCCTCAGTGTCCTCATAAGGTTGCAGGAGTGTTTCCACCTCCAGGTTGTTTCATTGGTCCTCTCCTCAGTGTCCTCATAAGGTTGCAGGAGTGTTTCCACCTCCAGGTTGTTTCATTGGCCTCTCCTCAGTGTCCTCATAAGGCTGCAGGAGTGTGTCCACCTCCAGGTCCTTTCCCCGGTAATCAGTGCTGTTCTCATCTGAACAGCTCATTATGCATCCAGTCACCATCAGAGTTGGAACCTGGCTTGCTATTTATAAACTGAACAACTATACCAGGAGAAAACTGCAGAGCCCAGTGTTGTGACTGGGGATCTTGAAGTTGTATTGATTAATAGCAAGGCACGAATACACAGAAAGTTGTTCTACAGAGCATTGGGTATTTGATTTAAATTGTGAATAAACAAACTTTTGTAACGTGACTTTATATACTTTTCCGCAGTATGCATTTGTCTTAAGAGTATAATGCTGTGCTGCGTCATCATTTCAGTACAACTAGGTCGCTCACATCAACAGGACTAGGAGGTTGTGTGCTCTTCCACCTCGTCCTACATCCATCCCTTTCATCTTGTGAGAGTGGTTATCTAACTACTCTTATCATGAGCTAAAGGAAATCACGCTAGTCTTCGTAGGTATGATCATATGAAAGACGACAAGGAATGACATGTAGGCGTCTGTCTGTCTGTCTGTCTGTCTGTCTGTCTGTCTGCCTGTCGACTCTACATAGTTCTGTCTAGTGTTGAAGAGAGCTGTTAGAAAGCTGTTATCTCCTCAAGAGTGGAGGTCTGGCTAGGATTGCAGTGGACTGGCATGTCCGTTGGGCCACAGGAGGAGCCCCTAATTACACAGATAAGGAAAATTAAGAATGAGGAAGGAGCAGTCGACAGAGTTGTGGCACCTTTGTTCCTGACGAAAGGGAAAGGCTATTCCCTGGCTATCGTCAGGTCCAATTCATGTTACATTATTTTTAATGTAACAGGAATGTTGCCCAGTATGTACAGGTATGTAGCACAGTACATTCATTTTCAACACTTTAGATGAATAAAAGGATCTTGTATCAGCACCCAAATAAAAACCTTTACCACTCCAATTTAATTTCATTCCATTTCTCTATCGCACATCATTGGTCAAATGTTTAGTCAATATTTTAATCAAATGTCCCAGTGACAGCTGGTATGCTTGTGAATAATCCCACCCACATTCACTAATGTGGAATGTTGCCATTTCTATAAATGGCCTATCTAGGCCGAGTCATTTTTGTCAAAGTCACTGCAGGGATGGTGTCTTTGAACATTAATGTCCCACTTACACAGCCTTTGCTTAAGTGTTTACATTAGTCAGAGCTCAGTCATTATTAATCCTTGTTTTTGTTTTTTCTGATTCAAGGATTTTGAGAAGAAGTTAAAGTCAGGTTTATATGTAAAGGCCTTTAATTACAGGGGTTCACAGGTCCACATTAAATGTCCAAGATGTACTTGATTGGGTGTTGGGTGTTGGGTGTCCCATGTGCTACCGGGGGTGAACAGGATGAGCTAGTTTACAGATGACGTCTACTCTGCACATGTGTGGGAGTTGATAGATGACCATTGTGTGTTTCCTTTCTGTCTGTCTGTCTCACCCAGACTTTCAACAACACCAACCACAGTGCCTCATCAAAAAAAACTCTCATTCCAGAAGCTTTTGTGTGAGGTGCACAAATGTCACATAACACTCCTATTAAATTAGACAGTGTTCATACATTGTCATTGTTGAATAATTGTATTACCCTCATAGACACTCATGCAGACACTCTCATAGACTACAGCCAGTGTTTATATGGAAGCCACCCACTCTGAACATGCAGAGAGAGGGCCAATGTGAAGTCTCTAGGCCATGGCTCTGACTTGTGAATGTTTATCAGCGATGAACTTTGACACTTACAAAACAGGAAGCTGAGCCCACATGGGAGCCTGTCTCTGAGAAGGATACGTTGTAGGCATTCAACTTATTAAATATAGATGCTGTGGCTTTCACTTCCTTAATGTTGATCCAGGAAAAGCAGTGGAGTATGAAAATAGTTGGTTGATATTTTAGTGGTTGGGGTGCTTCACTCCCAGCTGGAAGATTCTGGATTTGAAACGAAATGTCCAAAATCTACCTGTAGGCATCCCTGGGGAAGAAGCCTAATCCCACCCATTCATTAATTACACATATCTAAAGAACGACTTGTGCCCTTTGAAATGGCCCTTTAAAATCCTAATGGTGTTTTCCACCTGTTATTAGGGGTGTACAGGTTCCTGGCTCAGTAGATGGGAAGGCTTAAGTGAATCCAAACTTCTATTGAACTGATATAGGCCATCACTTGACTCAGCACATTTTGACTCGCTGTGTTGGGTGCCGTTTTATGCTGACGCTCTCGTCTGGAAGCTCTTTCATATTCGGGTGCTGTGAGGTAGTTATGCTGTGTGGAGCTGCATAATTCAGAACAGACCACAGGCAGTCAGGAGAGAGCTTTTCAATGCTAATACTGATCCACGTATCTACCCATCACAGAATACGATTTATGTGTGACATTAATATATGACATTAATATATATTCTGATTCCTGCTAAAACCCGATTTGAAGCAGGGATTTTGGCCAACATCTGCTTCCAGTATGTGTATCAGTGTCATTTTCCAAGATTTTGCCAAAACAGACATTAAAGCAGCTCACTACCCAGACCCTGTTACCCATTTTTTTAAACTGAGAACAAGACCTAAACCGAAAGCCAAAGTTTCCTCACGAGTAATAGAATACATTTTATGTGCAGCACACTGCCTGGCCACAACGTTCCTCCTTTTAACTGCCGATGTGTCCTCTGTGGGGATCAGTGTCCTGGTGCGTACTGGTTTCATATCCCCCCATTGTGAAGGGGAACCCAGTGGGAGAGCAAAGCCTTTCTCTCTGCATGGTGCTCATAGCCTAATCCATCACACTTCCTCTTGCACTTAGACCCAGCTAAAGAGTTTGCACACCACATCACTTCCTTACGTCCAGATGCTGCACAGATGCGTGAGAGCTGCTGACATGGTCAAACCGATTAAAAAAACAAAAACCTTAAATGTATAACGCATACATTAACACATTCTGGCTTTTTAGGTTTCATGTGTTTAACAACACTGAGGCATGGGCTACTTTGTCTTTGCTGTAGGGACTTTTGCAAAGTAAAAGGGAAATGGGCTTTAAAATATTTAAACTAGAATAGACTTCGCCTAAGTCTATTCTAGTCTATTTTAGAACAGTAAAAACAATTATGCCTCCCCCTTTCCACCATGTGTATCTATACCAATATTTGTTAGGGATTTGGCTTCTATTAGGGATAATATAAGAAACTCACTGTTAATGGCATCTGATATTGGTCTGATAAACATTCAGAGATCCTCAAGAAACATGAGACATGGTCAAAAGAGCCAACATTTGGTAAACACTGTTAGGGACATATTTGAGGATCTAAATGCCTAGAGTTTTGTCGACTAATCGTAAAGGGACAATGGATTCCTAGATTAGAAGGTAAATTATATTATCAACTGCTATGTTTCTAGAATGTTTCTATAGCAACCTATGGCTGCCATATGCAGTCATCTCTCCCAGCAAATGTCACGTACAACTGTCGAGCTGCCATTTATTTCGGTCCTCATCAGCAGAACAAACAACATTAATTGCAAGAGAGGTTGTCTTTCATGTAATTGTTTGAACCTAAGGACAACTAGACAGTAGCTAATTGGCAGTAACCCTGCCTGGCTTTCATGTTTATTAGCTTACCACAATGGTGTGCACTTTAGAGCTGGTTTTAGTCCAACCTCAATTCCCATAAAGATGTTCATTGCAATACCATGTTTGTGTGTACATCAGCATTTTATTTCCTGGACTGGGGTAAATCTGTCCCTGTTCACCCCTCACCATTATTTTGGTTGAATCTGTCCTTGTGTTTGGGCTTTGGGCTGTTTCATTTATTTAGCCTAATATATCTTTCATTAAATATACACACAGTGTCTTATGTGTGACCTTAAAGTTGCTATCTTAATGATTTCCGTTTTCTTCTCTTTATCCACACCTATAAGCGGTATTGCAGGTGTGTATTTGAACCACACTTCCCAGTTATCCAAACAGTGTTGCCTTTGTGACTTCAGTCAATATGGAGTTGGTTTACTGGCAACGCTAGCAGAGACCAGAATAAAAACAGTACACTGCTTCACCCACAAGTTAGTTGAAGAGTGAGTCTGTAGCATTAGCTCCGCCAACCCTCTATGGCAGAACAACCACTATTGGGTGATGGAAAACATGTCACTAACCAAGCGTTTTTCGTGATTTTTCCCAGGAAGGTCATCACCGACACCCAGTTCGTAACATTCTTAATACTGTAAATGCAAGGGCTTTCGTCAGTGGGCCGTAGACTCAATCACCATTGGGTCACCTCATTCGACGATAGTTTGTGACTTAAAGGTAGGGTAGGCAATTTGGAGAAACCAGATAGAGTAAGCGTGATTTGGAAAGTATCCAACCAAAGAAATCCCACCCCTGCCTTCAGGCCTCCCTCCAAAGCCACTCCCCCAAAACAGGTGGCTAGCTCGCTAGCCTTGGCAATGGTTCTGCCTAGCATTGTGGAAGACTCTGATCATGCACAATGAGTACTTACAAGGGTAGTAGGGTACTTACCGGGTAGGTAGGTAGGTAGACACAGGTAAGCCATCCAATCATTTGGCTGAATAAATGAACTGCCTACCCTACCTTTTAACATGACATTTATTTAGGTTAACATCTTTGAGATTACTATAACAAGCAAAAGTTGAATCCATTTATACAAGGAAAATATTTAGGATGGATGTGTAGTGATTTGTAAAGACAATGCCCTTAATCTGGTGTGAAGTTTCATGTTTGCCTTGAAATGGCCTCATATTTCCAATTATACTGGGTTCATAGGGTTGGGTAGAAAAAAATCTATGAACTACATAATATTGATTGACTCATGGCGCATGTTATACAATTTAATACACTTTACTTGTCTGGCTTAATTTGCGGGACCTATGTCCTGTCATTGTATTTATCTACACTATAACAGTGTTGTGATCATGAGGAAGCCTATCAACAACAGAAGAAGAAACGGGACGTCCATCAAAGATGGAGAATGTTACGATTTGATTGCACAAAAACGCTACCTAAAACTCTACCTTGAGCATCGAGATTTGTTTTCAACTTAACCTAAAAAATATTGCAATACATCTCTTTGCGAAATAATCGCAATATATAACACAATATATTGAATTGTGACCCTTGGATCGTGATGTGTATCCTAGGGCCAGATTCTTGCCAATGCCTGCCCCCAGGTAATATGAGAATTTAGGATGTGTTTTGTATGAATGGAAAACCGTATTATATTATTGACTGTTTTTTTCACCTATGCTCACCTTGTTAATCATCATTACTGAAAGAAAGCTGTCAATGTTGCCATGGCAGTAAGTGTTTCCTAGGCAACAGGTTTGATGGTTTGGCTGCTATTATTGAGAAAGAAATAATAGTATTGGATACATTTGAATATATTTCTCGCACAAATGTTACATTTGGCCCAACTGAAAGACGAATAATCTATTTTTAGAATCAAAGGAATAGCAGAACATAACGGGCTAGGCTCATTTTCTGTCACATTCGGTTTGAATCCCTGTCGTTGCACTTTATTTTTACTTCAATGCTTGTGGAGACTCTGACTCAGTGCTGCTTCCTGTACAGAGGAGGAGATGGGGGAGGGGGAGAGAGGAGGAAACACTTAAGATGTCCCATGTGTTTGCCTTCCATATTAGTGTATCAACCCTAAGGATTACAGTATCGAACCAGCCAGTCTGGTCCAGCATCATGTATCCCCACACCTGCTTCCGATATCCACTAATCTTTATGGCAGTCCATTATTTATTAATGCCCGACTGGAGTCTGACCCAAAGGCCTGCTGTTTCCGCTCGCCTTTAGTAGCCTCTTAAAACAGTATAGTGTCCATTTGAAAGAAATTGACGTATTACTTTTATTTATTTTATTTAGAAACATAAGGTTAAGGCTAGTCACAATTATATTACATACATTTGGGCTATGCATTTGATGATGTTGTGGCTCTCATCATATGATTATCATCGTAGGTTTGCATGGTAAGCCATGTTGTTAATCAGAAGTCCACCAATAACCATCTGGCATTCAGGTGGGCTAACAGCCCACCTGAAGCAAGGCTAATTGAAACAAATAAGTATCGGGTGCCCTGCACCACACAAATCTCTTGCATACTTCCTGTCTATTTGCAGTTTATTTTTTTTGTGGTGTGCTGGGGTGTGGTCAGGGTAAAGTTCTTGGTTTACCATTCAAGCCAAATTGAGGCCTGTTTGATCTGAGCCTCGAGAGCAGTGTGCCTCTCTGCCCACTCACTCATGTCTCTGGCATGCTGGACGCTGTGGGATACGAATTAAAACAGTTGGGAAGTGCAGAAAGCGAAAGGCTTTTTCCACAGATTTTCCACCCGCGTGTTGAGAAAAGAGTTAATGTGACAAAGAGTGCTATTGTCTGCATTGTTGGCTATTGTTTAGATTGGCGCAGCGAAGACAGTTAAACTCTCAATCCCGATACATCCGTGGCTCTTGCCCCAAGCCATGGACTAATCTCCACCTCGTCTGAGACATACAGCCAGAGGCGGTTTTAAACAAGTTGTTGAAGTACCACAGGTCGTTACCTCATACTGACTAGGCTTTAAGCAAACGGCATATAATGGACCGATTGTCTTGCCAAAACACCACACAACACAAGCATGATTCAAGGCACAATCAGCTAACAAGCCGCATAAAGTCAAGGAACCTCCTGATTCAAACAAAAATAGCCATGTCATGTTAGGATAAAATAAGCATTTGCCTGTAGTCTGTGTCTTCTGGTGCACCAGCTGCCACATTCTAACAAACGAGAGCCCAACTCTTCTGTTCCATTTTCTCTTGGCTTTCTTCTCTTGATGAGTAAGACAAACCTTTGAAAAACAGTCAGCGAATAGGTTTTCCATTCAAACCTGTCCATGGCTAGAGCATTTTCCCTTTAATTTTGTGTGTGTGTGTGTGTGTGTGTGTGTGTGTGTGTGTGTGTGTGTGCGTGTGTGTGTGCGTGTGCGTGTGTGTCGCAGAGAGAGTAACAGCAACTCATATTATGTTACCCTCATCTAGAGGTATATAGTGGTAGCCGTTCCTGGTTCTTGGGGCGTTCTCCCTTCACTGTGTTTGACAGACAAACTCTACTGGCTTGTTCTGAATGCTAATGGGAGATCTATATGTCGTCTGGGGCAACCAGTGGGTGCAGAAGAACTCGGAAACATCTGATTCCAAACACGTGAGTTTTCTTCTATGTCTCTCACGGTCTCTGCCTGTAGCTCCACTGCAAATCTGGACTACAACATTTTTATCTCAGAGTGAATGGATTGAAATACTTTTTTTTGCATGTTATTATTGCATGTTATGAAGAAGGTTAAATGCATTTAGTCCTTGGGTTACAATGCCCACAGCAATTAGAAAGTTAAATACACCAGGATTAGCTTTTTTATCTCCTTTTGGCATCCTGTTAGTACATTGTAGTGTATTATTCTATGTGCTCTGAGCTCACATAGTCTTCTATTGAAGTGGCCTATGAGTAGTTCCATTGTTTTAGCACAACAGGAACACATCAGAGGATATGATGAAGCATGGTGGCATTCATACCAGGTTCTTTCAGCCTCGGTCCCCTGAAGAAAAACCTACTGGCTGAATCAACGTCATTGCTGCTTCTATTGGCCAGCTGTCACAATGGATGAGGCGGACCTTCTCAATGTAAAGCCACTGTGAATCCAAGCTAGGCGCATCTCTTACACATCATAATGGATTATTTTAAGGCGTTGATTGGCGATGATGATTAATTATGTGACGCACTACAATATTTATTTACAATGAGAATAAAACGGCTTTGTCTTCAATCAGATGATTCATTTGTAATGCATTAGCAAAATAGCAGTGCCACTCAACACCACATTGTATGTGGTTTGAAATGGGTAAGGAAGTAGAGCATTGCCTTATCTATGTGTACCATTTCCTGATTATTGTCACTGTTTGACAGCGAGCCATGCTAATGTTCTGCTATGCAAGTCGTGCACATTTCTATTCAGCAACATAGATAGAGAGATGATCCATTTGTTTCCTGTTGAAGCAAGGCAGTGAGTTCCTCTCCTCTTCTGTGATTTGCATACAAAGACAGAACTAGTGATGGTGTGTGTCACTGTACCAACCAAGATAACTATGCTTTGGTGAAAGGTCAGCAAATGGTTAGGAGATTCTGAAAGCTATATAGTATGCTGCTGATCCTCTGACTTATTTGTGGTGGCCGTGGTGAGCTGGGATGGGCACTGCAACAAAAGGCTGTGGAAGGAAAGCTGTGTTGGCTCTGGACTTTGTAGTGGCAGTGGCTAGTGGTTATTTTAGTTTTGGGCTCAATGTCTTTCTTCGGTTTTGTGTTTTAGTGCATGTCAAACCTCTACATTGTAATTTGGAACTCTTTATTTTGACTTGGTAGTGTTTTTTTTTCTAAAAAAGGCGTTTTCCAGTGTTTTATTTTCGGGGTAAATAACACATTACGTAATTTTGACTGCATTTCGGGTTTTCTCTAGGGGGGTAGGTCATTTTGTAGTTGTTGCTTGGAAGTTAACATTTTTAAATAACATTCAACCAGGTTCTGTTGTAGGAAGTCTAGCCATCACAACACAAACTATTCATAGTAAATGTAGATAAGACCTTGGTAAATTGCCATAGTGGGTCTACACTGACTTAATAAGTTTCACCTTTTTAGCATTGTGTAAATCTTGGGTTACGTCACATTATATACTCAATGGGTTCATAGATTACATTATTAGAGAGTGATTAGCTTGAATATGTCCCAAACTGATGAGCATAATGTTGGTTGATTCTCAGAGTCCTTGCTTCCTCTATGTCACTTCTTAGCGGCTTAGTTTCACCAGCCATTTAGATCTCTGAATCGTTCACTCCACTGCTCTGCTTTAAAAAGCACCAATGTAATTACACCGGCGAACAAGCCAATAGTTTGGGTTGCAGTAACTATAAATCATATTCTGCTTTCTAACTTACAGGGCAAGTTCCGACTTTTAAGTTGCTGTTTTTTATTTTTTTTAAAGACTGATCCAGTTTCATTATTTGACATGTAGTGTTTACCCGTACATGGATGTGATTCCTGCTACAGTGAGAAGTGCCACTAGCGGTGTCTCTTTCATTTCTGCATGTGCATGCTCATTGAGTTGAGAAGGAACTAGGCTCTCTTCCTGTCTAAGACGTTTCTGGTTTGTCTAAGTAGGACGTTGTGAAGTGGCCTAAAATGGAACAGCACTGCACTCCTGAGAAAAGTTTTCTAGCTGCAGATGAACAGGAACAGGTCATCTCTCTGCAAAGACCACTGTGATGTGTCAGTGAATAGCTGTTGTTTCAAGCAAACGATGTGTGAGATAATCGACCTGCCTTTATTTACTTACTGTTTTACGCAGTAAGTAAACAAAGGTGTCAACTACAATAATTGCATCTTCCCAGCAAGCGTAGGCTATTTCTAAGTCAAACAAGAATGTACGTTGCACCATGTGTGTTAGCTAATGTTGCATCTTCTGTTTCCTCCATTCTTGTTTAAGTGTACTTAAACTTATGAACTTGGACTTATGAAACACTTATGGACACAGCAAAAGCAAACAAATATTGAAATGTATCAACAATCTCTGCGGACAAAGGGTCCTTAATCATATCAGTTGGAAGGGATCTGGGATGAGTAAATAAGAAGCTTGAACAGGCAGCACAGCAGTAGACTAGAGGCACAGCCAGGTGACGGTCACAGGATCCTGCCTTCATCATATGCTGTGCCAGTGGACACACACACACACACACGCAGACACGCACGCACACACACACACACAGTAATGACTAGGCGTATGTTCTTTATTAGAAAGACTGTCAGGGCTTCATTAACCCTCAAAAATCCAATGTACAAACGTCACCGTTTGTACATTGTGCAAGTGCTTCTAGGCACACATCTGTCACATGTGTTAGTGTCATGTGTTCCTTTTAACTTTTTACCGAGTGTAAAGGGGACAGAATATTACAGTTTTACAGCAGTAAACGGACAGTCAGGAGAACAGCGGGTGACCCAGCCCCAGAGCCGTCCCCATTTGCTGCCTGCAAGAGGCTACAGCCCCATTAACAGGGCCTCCTATTTTACACAGCATGCGGCTGAAGATACTGTAACCCCAGCATCACCGCTGCTTTTTCAATCAATGAGTTTGTCGGTCTTAAGGGACCTTGTGGGCGGCTCATTATGGGCCCCATCGGCGGCTCTTCCCGCTTCCTGCACTCTCGCTCTCTCGTTCTTTCTTGTTTTCTCTCTCTATGCTCTTTCCATCAGATACTTGCTGCCCTCCCACTAAAGTAGATCACCTCCTCGAGGACTCCTCTGTACATATTTACAAGTCTTAATGCGTCCACTTCCTGTTAACAGTATAGCCAGTGCTTTAACTATCAGCTTTTGTTTTAACATGTTCACACACACTAGACTAACTTCTGGTTGGTGGTTTTGACGTATTGGCTAGTCCCTTCTCCAGGCGACATGGTGGTGCCTGAAGTAGTTCTCCTAGTACTCCTAGTATTCATCGCTATTAGTATTGAGCAAGGGTATTGCTCTTAGCATTTGCATGCCCTTATTTCATTTTTGCGGGTATTTAAAGTGACTAAACTAGCCAGTTGTGAACTGACAACTACTAAGCTTTGTTAGACCAATGATCATAAATTTAAAGTGCAAAAGGGTAAAAATGTCTTTACCCAAATGGCTCTTTATCTTACTTTGACTCTTGTTGTGTCCAGGTGTAAGTAGCAGACAAACTGCCATGTTGAAAGGGGGCGCCACCAAGGTGGGGCTGCCCAAGCCAGGGCCCCAAGAGCGGCCCAGACATGCGTCCATTCCTTCCACCTCCACCACATCCTCCAGCTCCCTAAGGACCTCCAGGTCCTCCAACACGCTGGCCTCGGACCTGCGCCTCAGCAGGGTAAGTGACGATAAAGGACCCCACATACACCACCAAATGTCTTGTGGCTTATATTTAAATGATATGAGGTTGATGCTATAAAATGGACGCTTGTAGAAACTAGACTTGTGAATGTATCTGCTCTAGAATTTTTCTCTGCTTTTGTGAGTACGTGGTCTACCCCTTCCCAGCCTACAGTGCACTGTGTGGCCTTACTACCAGATGTGTGTTGTGTGTTGCAGCTGAAGAGAGCCAGTAGTGATGATGCCCTGGCCAAGCCTGCGCTGGGAGCAGCCTCCAGGATGAGGAAGACTGTCACAACTGGAGCTATCTCAGACCTGCCAGAGGCCCGCCCCCGGACCATGACTGGTAGGCCCAACAACCAATCACAGAGAGTCATGTGATCCTGTGCCCCACACACCATCTTGACCTTCTTTGACTTTTGTATTATACGCACAGAGAAGGACATTTTTATGGTCACTGATTATGAAATATTATGATGGGTGGTGGATGATGTGTTCCTACTACTGAATGATGAGATGGCTTTGAACAGTGAACTCTCTGCTGAATGCGTCATCATTTGAATGTGTGTGAATCCCTTTGCATTGTTTGATCTTGACCAGTTATCAAAGAAAATTGTGAATGACAGTGATCATAAATGCAGTCAGAGGGAATGTTTACAGTTTAGTATCCAATAGTATACTTCATGTCTCCATATTTATATGAAAATGAATGTTGAAGAAATTATAGAAATATACTGTATTTATGTAGTGCCAGCATACCATTTTACAGCAAAGACTAGCCACACTAACAACGAATGGCCACTAGAGGGCCACAGAGCATCAGCAGCTCTTATCCCACAGATGGTCACAGATGGTTCTAAATTTCTTGCTCACATTTTCTTTTTCTTACTGTTTGCTGTATTTTAGGGTGTGCAGGTGCCTAGGGTGTTGGCCCATATTTTTGGAATTTCCTGCATTCACTGTCTGCTATTGCAACTGGGAAAATCAGCCTTGGATATGGAAGCAAAGTGGAAAATATGAGGGATCTCTTTTCTGATGCAAGGGTATGGAAAGGGATGGATTTACCTTAATTGATCCCATACTCTCATTCTGTGCAAGTGGGTTGTTTGGTGTAGTTGTGTAATGAGTTTGAGAATCCTGTTGGACTAAATACCTTAATCTGGTGAACAAGCTATTGAATTCTAAGAAATACAATTTAATTGTATCATGTGTGAAGAAAGGGATAATATTTTCAAATATGAACCAAGTTAATATCCCAAGTAAAAACTGGGGCCCCTAATGATGCCAAAGACTTGCTTCAACACCTTTTCCTTTCAGCACATTTAGTGACCTTTTAAACATTCACTAAGGCAATTCCTTAGTCATTGAGTATACATTTGTATCTAGAAGGATCCTATTGGGGGAAACGTCAGGATTGCTTTAATGATTTTACTTTACCTGCTTTTAAAATAGTTTGTGTGCATATTGAATGAAGAGCCTCTCAATCTACAGTCTTTTATATGCATGCCTGGGTGTACATTGCGATTGTCTGATCATGTCTCTAATTGCTGGTACAGGTTTAGCAAGATTGGTATTATGCAAGTACACCAAAAAGTTTTTGTGTGACATAATGGAGTCAGGCACTTCTTTTGTGGTTTCTGTTTTGTGCATGAATAGCAGAGGTAGGGTGGAGCTAGGCATTCATACGGTCACCTGACAGTCTATTTGTGTTTCTAAAGCAATTAACTTTATAAAACGATGCACTCTTTTGTAATAAGGTTTGCAATTCGCTCTTTTCTTATACAATGGAGGACTGCTTCATATGGGTTGTGAAAAAAATCAACATTAGTTGCATTAGTTATTAAGTTGTACCACTGACATAAATAAGTTTATTGGCATATTTCCCCCAATCAACAAAGAAAAAGTGATATGCCATGCTGTGTAATTTCTACAATCAATTGTATTACTCCAAAGTATCCTTACATTTATGCAATCGGTGTAATTGGCATTATGCTACTAATGGAGCAGTTCATTCAAGCCTACATCAGACAAATATGCTTGTTGATAAAGGGAGGAATGTTTGCATTAGTTGTACTATTCACAGTATGTAGTTGTAGAGTCCCCTCTGACACTGAGATAAATGTTTATGTGTGCTGTATTTCAGCAAGGTTCCTCTTCAAAGGGCTGTTGGTTCAAGCGTCACAAATTGATTTCTGCACCAAAGCTCCGGATGAAAAAAGCTTTCTTCTATCTCTCTTTCATTTTCTCATTTTGTTCCTCTCTTCCTCTCTCCAAGTTCTCCAGTGTCACCCATATGAAAGGCTGCCATTGAACTAGTGTTCCTAATTAGCAAACATGGCACTTTTTAAGCATACTCACACCCAAGGATACAAACGGCCCTACTTTGTATCAAACCCAATTAATTAATTACTGTGACAGCACTTGGTCTGCCCTACTTTTGGTGGTTCGCCCGCTATTGACTAACCAAGCAGAATTTGGTGTCAGTGTTTAATAAATGTATTCTGTATTCAAAGCAGTGCCTCTTTAAAAGAGGCGCACAATTTAATGATTGCGGTTTTAACACGCATGTACACACATGCACACACACTCTCTCACAAGGTAGTGAATGGCAAACTACTACAAAAAGCATTTTATAAAAAGCGCATTTGCATGCGGGATCCCTGCTTTATCCACCAGTATCTGAGGCAGAATGTGTAGCCACCAAAGCAGGGTCACAGTCATTATCATTAAGCAGGCCAGGTGGCTTTGGTTTGCTCGTCAACGCCCCATTACATACACTAATGACATCCAGAACAGTAACTATACATCATGGCATCATGACCCATCTGTCCACAAAGCCACCAGAGGACAGACGTGATGGCCACCTCCTTTTGTGTTTCTCTACCTTGGTGCTGGGGACCCACTTGGGAGTCGCCTGACATGCATAGAGGGCTGTGGAAGATTACTGATTTATAAACTATAGATATTTGATTTTAAGAAAAAATATTGTTAACAAATTTGAAAATAATCAAAATAAAACAATTACACATTTTAGAAAGGTCTCCATGAAGGTCTTTACCATAAGAACAGACTGCTTAATGTGAATCAAAGTGTTTCCCTCGGTGCGTTTAGGTTGTAAATACTACATACAGTGTGGGTGAATGCCAGTAAAGTATCCAAAGACACGAAGCAAAGTCATAACGGTCAGTCTAAATCAGACCGTGCAACTAGCGGAAAATCTAGTTCTCACGTGCAGCCGGAGAGCTAGCCACTCATGCACGGTAGATAAGCGTCCAACCCTGCCACTATCAGCACGTCAGGAGTGGGACTCCCCTACGCTCTCTAGTATTCTACCTTCTCAAAGGAAAGGCCATATTTTGAATATAGATTGGGGTGGCAACCCATGATATTTGCACAGTATGATATGATGCTGCTGAGAGTAGCTGGGGAAATGTCTCAGATGGTTTGGTTTATTGATGTCAAAGAGAGGGAATCGGCATGTCTTTTCAATTGATAAGGATGTTGCCAAATGGCAGATTCCTCATCTTTTTTGGCATTTGTTGCATGTATTTTTCTTGAAGATTCCATAAGGAGTGTGGCTTTCGCTAATATGACCAGGCTAGATCTGACTTGAAAATGTTCTGCTCCTTTTGGTCTAGTGGACTAGATGCTGTGACAAATAGCCACCTGGGGTAAGCTCCTCCGTTCACTTCTGGAGGCCAGATGTGTGACTGAATCTGTACTAAAAAAAGGAATAAAGTAAAAAATAATCGAAAAGAAAACTGCCTATCTAACGCACATCCCTTCATGGCTGTGTTGGGTATTAACGTTAATGTTTGGGTATTATCCCTAATTTAATGGTATTCCTTAAGTTCTGAACAAAAGTTGTACTCATCGCTTTCTGTCTTAAAGCATAAGCATCAATTATGTTATTATATCATTACATCTAAATGCGTATTTAATATGTTAGTTTTACTTTGACAAACTATGGCACACAGTACACACATGTATACCATATATAACACATACTCACTGAGGACACAAAAACACACACACA
>JAOPJO010000139.1:9036724-9047529 GCA_027123675.1 Molva macrophthalma | reverse complement strand
CTATGTCTGTTTTTTTTTTAGTGTTTGTGTGTGTGTGTGTGTGTGTGTGTGTGTGTGTGTGTGTGTGTGTGTGTGTTTACTCAAGTCACAAGGGGAGATTTAGTTCTATGTGTTAGGTCGCTTACCCCTTATGATTAACACCAACGCTTGACGCCATTCGAACCTCTGGATGTCTTCGTTCAACATGTATGTACCCCCCTGTGACATAGCTTCAACTAGACAACTGTTGTTTTGATATACACAACAGAGTAGCCAAGCAAGATGCAGCCCATAAAGTTATATTCTAGAAGATGTATGCATTGAAGAAATCCTCTATCTACAGCATGTGCGCCACGGGAGCCGTGTGAATGTACTTCTCTGACCATCTCATCACTTCGACATGTTGAAATCCGCAGGGAATCGACAGACCCACCCCACTGCTAACTGCTAACTCTGGGGAAGGGGAGGTAGGCTAAACTTAGCTTGTAGAGCATAGCGTGTCATAAAGGACCCCAGGAATGCAATGCCGTGGGGTTTCTTTTATGACCCGGTCGTTGTGGAGCAGTATTTGGAGGAGGCGCATGGCTGGTGCATGGCTCCATGCACATGGAGGGTGGTGCTGATGTCTGCTCCTCCTGGCTCTTCCTGCCAGCATCCTCCCTAAAGGGGAGGGGTGTGTGCATGTGCGTGTGTGCGTGTGTGTTTTGCCTTGTATAAAAGACTTGGTCAGAACTCACCAGAAGGCCGTCGTTCCTGCGGAGCACGGCGTAGGCGAAGGCCGGACATGGGCAGTAGTGGCAGGAAGTGAAGCAGGTGTACAGCCGGCCCGAGCCTCCCGTCACCTGAGTGGCGTAAACAAACAGCCTCGTCTCTATCCAGGTCACATAAACCCGCGACCCGCAGGTAGTCAAGCGTGTAGGAGCGCTGATTTATGCAAAGCGCATTCAAAGTGGGTGAATGCGCTCAAATTCAAACTCGTGAATCCATTGGTCCGATTTCTAGGGCGTATGAATACAAAAAAGGTTTTCAGAGCACCCGATCGCTGCTCTTAAAAAACAATAGATAAGGAAGTTCCTCGTTAGAAACACGATCCTTCCATGACGCCCAGAGGTATAAACACAAGCCTCCTCTGTGCAAACCTCTCTGACGAGTCGAGTCCTGTCCTGACACGACCCCCCCCCCCAGCTAAGGGCAGTGCAGGAAGGAACCACAAATGATCCAGACCCTCTGGTCCCCTCAACACTAGGTCCTCCCCAGACGGCCCTCCAGCGCTGTCCCCTGTCGGCGTGAGGGCGCCCGGCTGAAGGCAGTGGGTTTTCCTCCCCTTCCTCCGCTGGGATTATTAATGACCTTGGACAGGCGGGATGCATTTTTTAAACAAGTCCAACCTAGCGGGACTAATGAGCCCTCAGCTGACAGCCTCCTGCCTGGGCAAGGCTCCCGTTCGGGGGGAAGGCGGCGGTGACGTGAGACACATGGGGGACATGTCAGAGGAGCTTCTCCGCGCCGTGATGTAACTAATGCCTCCCATCCCGGCTCCATTATTCTCCAGGGCCCCTCTAAATCACCTTCGCCCGTGACCTTCCCAAGTAAAACATCTCATTTGTACCATGTGACGCTTCATCGTTAAATAAGTCACGATGAGGACCATTACACATAAAGCCTTCTTCGCGGTGTCACAAAGGAAAGGGGGTTGGCAGTCTGAGATTGTGATAACCAATAGGAACAAGGCACAAGCCCTAGCACACAGGTCCAGCCAGGGACGCCAGCCAGCCTCAAAGGACCGGCAGCATTGAAAACCAGCTCACATTTTCGACTCCCCTTTATGTTCTGGATCTGGCATCGCAGATTCACATGCCACATGCGGCGGCCCATTTGGGATGCGATCTCACCAGCTGGCCATTCGGCTGGTGCTTTGCTACTCTCCCTGTGTGACCTGGCTGAAACCCAACGGCTCAGAGAGGAATCCACAGCAGCACTATTAATCAAGTGGCCTTGCCCGGTCGCTGCAAAGTTAAAAACAAATAAATAAATAAATGGATGAATGGTATGAGGGACCAGAGGGCCTCTCTGAGCGGGCCCCTGGCATGGGTTGGGTTCTCCAGTAGCCAGGACTCCGGTTCTCAGGGGGGTATTTGGATATGAAACCACCAAGAACACCACATGGGAAATATGAATTTACATGGAAAGTTGTACACCGGATCACAGCCCCTCCCTTGTTGATGGAAGCATGAATAAATATTTGATTTGACTTGTATGCAATTTGCTAAAGCGCGCCGTTTTCACTAAAGCGCGCTGTTTTCACAATACAATTTAAACACGTTTTTAAACGGGTCCGATGTCAACTCTTTGCATTCCAAGCCTCCTGCTGACCTCATAACAAGCACATGAGGCCGGATTCAGCTGGTGACTTTATCAATGTTTTGTTCGTTTTTCTTTCAAATAAAAAACAACAACAGGGAAATACAGACTCTGTTATTCATAACAAGTCTTATCTTAATTTGTGACTCTGATAAAAAATACAGGAAGCGGGCGTTCCGTAGCCTTTGGTTTGCAAGATTTCCTTCTTGAGAAGAAGAGAATAGTCTGAGAAGACGATTTGGGTCATATAATGTAAATATTAGAGAGAATAAATAATAGGATCATCTGTAAATATCTCCAACATGCCACATTTTGACTCAACATCCTTATTATACTAATGTTAGTAATATATAAACTCGATTGGTACTGTTATTTTGATTTATAGAGTCAAATTCAGCTCAAAACGGCCTCGATTTAAATGAAATGGAAACATTCAGTGGGAAAAACAACAACCTAATCTTCCTATAAAAAAAATACGAGCAGTAAAATGCCATGGTCGTTCATCTTCTCCATGTATTCCTTTTCATGAAGTTTAACCAGAGAGCCGGGACAGCATGAGAAAGTGATGCCTCACAACACCGGGGCTGGTCCAAAGAAAACAGCAAAACAGCAGCCTACATATCAGCAAGGGATCCCAGGACCAGGTGCTTGTACTTGCCTAGCACAACATGCAGAGGCCGAGCAGACGGCGATTCCAGTTAGGCCTTGCCTCTGACTCATCTGGAAGCCCCTTCAACTGATGAGGGACCCACCCAACCCCAGAGGGTTTCTCTTGTCAATTCTCTCTGTGCCTTGGTACAAGACGCTAGCACATATACAGGGTATGCACCCATAGGCCACTCCATCTGGAAGCAACATCCTACACAGGTACAGCTACAGGTTACCTGACGCGCCAGATGGTTTAACATCCTTGGGAACTGTTGGATATGGGCAGGATCTTTCAAAGATTTGGCAGGTGATTGGATGAACCATCTGTCTATCACCGCCCATCACGTAGCTCACGTAGTTTCTCATAGGATGCTGATTGGCCCGAACCCCTTTGGTTCGTCCACAAGGTGAAGGTACGGGTGCAGCACAGGCATTAAAGTAGCGACTTCATTCATACAGTAATATTGATTATTAATATACAGGGTCAAAGATTTACTTTTCAAACAATTTTTCCAATCTGGCAGGCAAAAAGACACAATTCTAAAGGTACATTTTGACCCATGCTTATATACGTGCACAAAATGTACAACATGTTTTATGTCATTCACTTTTATATGAAGAATGAAGATAACAATCAATCACAAAAATGAACAAAGTCGGAAAGCCACCATATCACCATAGTGTGTCAATGACACATTTAAAAGTTGTTATTGTAACTTCATAAACCACACAGAAAATGTTGGACAACATACACCTGTTATTTCAACTAGGCAAACAGGCAGTGTTGCAATAAAACACATTTGACCACCTTGGGTGGATCAGTGTGTGATTCTATACATGCTTAGAGACCTACTGTACAGAGACATCTTTCTGTTTTCAACTGATATTCTATATTCTAGAAAGGTTTGCTTAAAGACTACTTTAACTACAGCACCACCCATTTTAGACCGCCCTCATGACTTATACATGCACCCTGTAATGTTTGGACTCAAAGCCATTACTGACAGGTCCAAAGATAATGCCACCAATGATTTAGTCCCTGTGTCTAAATATGGGAATCTTCACATCTTTTTAAGAAAAAAAAAAAGAAAAAAGAATGAACTACAACCAACTAACATGACAACCCTCATGCCAGAAATCAAGGTGGAATGACATTTATCTATCCTTATCTTGTTGAAAACCTCGATTTTGCACCGAAAATGATGGCATTCTGCCGTCTGTGATTTCTGAATAGCTGAACACAGTCATGAATAACAGACCGTTGCTATGGATGCAGTTCAAACTGTAGAATAACAATTTGTTTTACTGGAAGCAATGCAATCTTTTCTAAATTAATGAAATAAATTGTTGGGATATTTTGTGTCAAATTATACATTTATTTAGATAAGGAGGTAATACAATTAGTAGGATAATGTACAGCGTCATTATTGCAAAATAACCCTGTCTGGGTTTATCTCGCAATAATGACTGGCACTATCTTTTACTCATTACATTTCTCTTCATAAAAGAGAAATTCACAAGGACTTATTTGACTCAAGCAGCTATTGAATAGTAAAAAAGTCATATGGGAATCAGAGACAGATGGACGATAAATATTTGTGTCACATGTCTGCACTTGAATATGTCTTACCGTAAGCACACAATTTAGAGGAAAGAAGTTCATTACTAAACGTCACGTTACAGAACAGCTGCTCGGCATCATGGAAATAGATTCTTCATGTTCCTGTTTCTGGTTTTATGTTTTCTAAGATACTGCATTCAACAAAACTGCATGTCTCCTTTTTACTGTTATTGTTGTTGGCTATTTGCCTAAGCTTAAAGGAGCGTGCTTTTACCAAAAAAACCCTGAGAACTATGGCCAAGAAGCTGAAAGGATCACAATGGGCAGGCAGACAGATTAGGGATTTAGTACAGTTGCATAATGAAAATGTTAACTCAGTTTAAACAATCAAACAAACAAATACACAATAAACCAGAACATATTCAACGTGACGTTGTATCTTTTGGAAGTGGAACAAATAAATCTTGAATTGGACAAAAGTGGGTGCACCTCAGGGTTGAAAAGATGGATACAATCTTTAAATAAACTTATTGAATTCATTTCCAATGAATGCTGGTGGACCACAGATGCCATTTCAGCCTAGGGATATAAAGGAACAATTAAAAAAGGTATAACTGAATTGTATCCAAACGAAAAGGAGAGCTCAGGCCCGTATGTAGGCTGATTATTTTGGGCCTCATTGTATTTCAGGTCCTTTTATTGAGATGAAAATAAAAATAAGGAAATGTGAGTCACAATGACCAGAGTCCATGTGGACTGATACAGTTTCTGTAAAGTCAAAATCATTTGACTGAGCTTAAATATAACCTTTCGGACAGAGAAAAAAAATACATGATTTCTTTCAGTGTTTGCTTTCACACGAAGATCATTTTCAATAGTCATAAGAGTTTACTTCTGTTTAGATAACCATAGACATCACTTCGGGCTAGTCTCGATGGAGTCAGAAACTAAACTGTAATAAGGTTGATATGCTGCTAACATCAACATCCCCTTGTTATTAATTCTATTAAGATATGCAATGTATTCATAATTATACACTGCATATCCCACCTATTTGGAATTCCCTGACTTGGGGTGTCTGATTCATACAACAGTACTACATACAATAGTGATAATCCTGCAGACACAGGAGTTAGCAAATGCTAGCCTTAATTTGTTTATTAATTAACAAACCTCATTAGTACGTTATGTAGGAAAAAGACACAAGAGATACATTTCCATAGCTATCAACTACTAACTGAGACTTGAATACTGGTAACATGCCCTTAATTTAAGATATTATTTTGATTTAAAAAGAAAGGATGAATCGCCAAATAGGTAATAAATACCAGTAAGGAACTGGGCATTAAACATTAACTATTTTGGATAAAAGATGGCATTAGGCCCCAGCGAGAATTGAACTCGCGACCCCTGGTTTACAAGACCAGTGCTCTAACCTCTGAGCTATGGAGCCATAGTTAACCAACTAGTTTTGACACACCTTAAACACATTGCAATACCACAAGGCAAACACTGCATCATCAGCCAGAGCTATCAGTATTGTTCATCAGCAAGAGCTATCAGGGTTGTTACGCCTACTTCCGCATTTATTCATATTTCTTAGGAAGTACAGTATAGCCAACTTATAGAGATACACAAATCCCATCTGTGCGTTGCCTTGGTAGATCAATAGATCCATTCAACTCTCCCTCACACCACATAAGCTGAGTGGCAGAAACCAGTGGTGGAAGAAGTACCCAGATCTTTAACTTAGGTAAAAGTAGTAATACCACACTGTAGAAATACTGTGTGGTTTTACTTGCGTAAAAGTACAAAAGTATTAGCATCAAAATATAATTAAAGCACCAAAAGTGAAAGTAGGCTACTCATTATACAGAATGGCCCATTTCAGAATATATATTATATTATTGGATAAAATGTATTCATGCGTCAATGTGTTGCTTTAATGTTGCAGCCGATAAAGGCGGAGCTCATTTTATTTAATAATATACATTATTTATTTATGTATATTTTACATATTATTTTACATACTGCTGGCTAGCTTGTGAATTCCCTCCTGGGCTTTATTGATATATTAATAAGGCTATATTGATATGATAATATAATTGATAATTTCATTATATCATTTATTTATTGATTACATTTTGTATTGTTATTCATAATCTGCAAACTAACTAGTAACTAAAGATGTCAGATATAGTGGAGTAAAAAGTACAATATTTGCCTCTGAGATGTAGTGGAGTACAAGTATAAGATAGAAGAAAATAGAAGTACTCAATCAAAGAAGCTCAAATTTGTACCCGAGTACAGAACTTCAGTAAATGTACTTAGCTACCTTCCGGCAGAGACACACAGACATACAGGGAAACTGGTGTATTATCCAATATGGCTCAAAAAAAGAATGCAGACCTGGTAGGCTTTGCGTCCACTGGGTGAGGACAGACAGGTGACTGAGTGCTTGTCCACCAGGTCCAGAGCCTGCACCGCACAAGAGCCAAAGACAAACTTAAGTCTGAAAGAGAGTGACAGGCATGAGGAGAGATATTTATTATAGATATTTTACGCTGCCAACATAATGAGCTTACAATGCAATTGAATGGCATTATGTTATATTATTATCATTAGAAAACGTAGTTTAAAATAACACGGGAGGCCCAACGCAAAATACAATAAATGAATGTGTTTAGTTTACCAAACACGGGCAGGATTGTCTTGGGGTTAGGGTATTATTGGGGTCACACCACTGCAGTCTGCAGTCTGCCTGTAGGCATCCTTGAGCAAGATGGCTCACTTGGACTTTTGGCTGCTAGTGCTGACTTATAGTGAATAATAAAGAAAATAACTTTAAAGCTGCTTTTGATAAAAGTACCAAGTAAACCAAGTAACCCTATCATCTATGATACTAGGTTACAAAACATGACTAAAGTAAAACCATTATAGACTGACCACGAATCGGTCCCAAGGGAAAGTGACATAGTGGGGAGGAAGAAGTAAAAGTGTGAATGCCGAGTAGGAGAGACGCTCAAGGTCATCCCTCAAACGAGAGTCATCCTGCCTCACAGAAAGGAAGTGGTCATGTTGACCTACACATGGAGCAATCCTGCGCCTCCCATGTCACACAACCACGCAGGCAATTTTTGCAGGAAATGTCTTGACAAAAGGACAATAGAGTGGTGCAGTGCCATTGCATTGTGTCTTTGGATATTCACTGTGTCAACACTGAGCTGGTAAAAAAAGAATCAAATCATGCTGGTCAGCGAACATGTCGGCACATCCACGGTCATGGACAAGGTTTTTTGTTTTTTTTAATCAATCTGCCATCCAGACCTCAGTGGTCTTCTGTCCAAGCAAAAAAACAGATTAGTGTAAGTGCAAACTAAACACATTACTTGTGGGATAACACATTACCAGAAGCTGTGTTAACAACCCTAAGGCATGCGACTATACTTACACAAGTGCAACTAAGAATACACCCAGTACTGTAAGCACTGATACTTACGCAATCAGTAGGTCATCAGGGACTGTAAGTTAAAGACAAGAGATAAGAAGAAAGTAAACTACCTTTGTTTAAAGGTTCAGTTATATCACATAAAAGTTATGTAGGTTAAGACCAAAAGCATGCAGATCGCCATTTCTGTAGTAATAGGATGTTTTATTTTATATTAACAAGAAGTTGTCACAGATTTTCAAGTCATTAATCATGGAAATATCTACATCAAATAACTGTAAATAAATAACTACAATAACATAATCATGTTTGTATTGAGGCACTTTATTCTACGTCAAGGTGTTAAATTATGTGAATTACAACATCTGAATCCTTATCGAATATTTGACAATCATCTCAATTGGCGTTAAATTATCCAGTTCCAACCCATGGTTCAAACTCCTCTACTACAGCGCTGCCTACTGGTACATCTTACACGCTTCACAGCTACTTCGTGACCGAAAGATACTACTGAAGTAATGTACCCGACATTTACGTCGCAGTTCTCTGACCGTTGAGAAGGACTTTCTATGTACATTTTATCTGAAGATTGAACGTTTTGGTTAGTGTGTAACCTGTGAGTTTAGGGTTAGTAACGTTAAGGTTCAGGTTACTAAGAGTAACATGCTTTAACATCAAAATGTTACGGTAAACACTACGTTACTAATATAACGTTACCAATTTGACGTATTAGTTAGCAATATAAGACACTTAACAGCACTGTCCTTACTTTGTGACTTTTCTTCATATATTTTCTGAATGTCTTTAAATAACTGTTCAGCCACTGCAGGTAAAAAAGAGCGCATTGCTTACAGGAACTCTTTAGATTTACTTGTAGTATCTTGACCAATGGGCTGCTCGTATATTACAACGTTTCCTGGTTACGTTTAATTCCAAAGTAAAAGCCTAAGACACGATCTAAATGTCACAATAAAAGTCTGGTCTTACGTTGCAAACATAAATCTACTTGAATCTGTTCATTCATAATAAAAAATATAGTAAAACATCACATTGGTCGAGAGTCAATTATGGTCAAGAGAGGATCCCGGTGTACCCCAGTTCGGCTACAAGAGGGAGGACAAGGGCCAATTTGCGGGCAGCAACGTGTCCTACAGCTGTGACCCGGGCTACACCCTCAAGGGGCCCGAGGTGCTCACCTGCCTGAGTGGGGAGAGGCGGGCCTGGAACAGCCCGCTACCCCTGTGTGTCGGTGAGTCCATTACAGCCCATCCCGTTGCTGTTTTTTATATTGTGGTTTCATTTTGTGTTTCAGTTTTTTTGTAATTTTGTCAAATTTTAAAATGTAAAGATACGTTTTTTTTTGTGAATTTTTTTTATCCATTTTCTTTGTATTGGCGCAATTATTTTGGTTCCTGACAATTAACGTGACAAACAAAGATGGAGGATATGATCGTCAACATGCCTTTTGGCGATGCTTACCATTATTGTTTGAATGATTTCCATGTTATGTTATGTTAACATAACGTGAAACAAAGTTATGTTAATGCATGCTTTTGCTGCATAATTGGCCTTACTCAGAATCCCCTACACGGACTCAGAATTACTGTGTGACCTAGTTTATTATTTGTTTCCTTCGCCAGCAAGGTTAAAAGGAATTCTGTACAATAAAAATACATATATTCTGGGTCATCCAGTAGAAATACAGCTTGCAGGTTTTTTTTTTTTATTATTATTTTTTTTTGCTTTCTAAACAACAATGATTTATTTTAGTCTCCAATCCAGGATTGTCATTTGTATTCATATATTCACATGTGAGTGTCTTATCATGAGGCCTCAAGTTCACTCCATAGTCTCTACTTTGGTACTTTTACAAAACGACTCAAAGAAGTTGTGATGTATTCCAAAACTCAAGTGAGGTGCGCATGAAAGCGCCCCCCCCTCGACACACTGGGACCTCCAGATCTTAGCTTGAAGCAGGATCAAATACATACTCCAGATGTGCAACCTGTAAACATCTCAGTGTAGGCGTCAACCTTCAACCGTGATCTCTATCCTGATGTTTTTCGTGTGGTGGGCGGAAGTAGCTTGTCAACCAAAGGGTTGCCTGGTCGATTGCTCCCGCGAGTGTCTAGCTGCCCTTGGGCAAGACGCTTAACTCTTCACTGGCTGCGATGGCTGCTGAATTGAAATCAAACGGATGGAGGGATAGTTTGAGGAGGAGTGCGGACGCAAGATAAATCAATTTGCTGGTTCAAGAAAATACATTTATATATGTAATATTGAAATGTTGCTCTGCACTCACAATTCAGATTCATTCCACTGCCTAAAACGCAGCCACCATTTTCCATCAGAATTCTAACTGGATTTGGTGTTTGGTGGGACAATGGGAGAAACTCCCTAGCCAGGGCAATTTATATGCGCTTGCATATGTGTTGGACAAAGCCAAGATACATGTATGAGAGATGCTAAAAACTTGTTTAGCAGCTTTTTAGTAGAGTTTTTAGCATGGAATATGAATGTTTGCCAATGACTCGCCAGCTGCCCATTTTCGGAACGCGCAAATTTAACTTGGGTCTTAGCAAACCGACCAAATCATTGAAGACGCAGCAGTGGTTTACATAATGCAGTTAGCTGGTCCAGTGGTTCTGAAACTTTTTCACTTGCGAGCCCTAAAATGATTTGGGCTGGGACTAGTGACCCCCTTGTCCCTCCCGGCCTACACGCAACGGCGCAAATACACACACACACACACACACACACACACACACACACACACACACACACACACACACACACACACACACACAC
>JAOPJO010000139.1:8941354-8957274 GCA_027123675.1 Molva macrophthalma | reverse complement strand
AGGAAAAGGCAGATTTTCAAACGGCTTGTAATGGCTAATCACACTCACACCTGGTGGCATAATATCACCCCTTTAATTGTACTAATCAGCATAATAAAAAAAAACGGGTGAAATGAATAGAAACTTTGAATGTCCTCTACAATGTTTTATATGGTTCATCACATTTTTACTCTTTGGTGGAGACTTGCTCTTTCGCTCCGTAGTGCGCTGATTTCCTGTGTTACATCTATATAATGGATCATTTCCGTCCACTCTCTCATTGCAGCATGTAATTTCTGCATCTGCCTATGGTTATGCTCCAGCTGAAGAACTTTGTCTTGCAGAACGTCCCTACACAGGAAAGACAATTTAACATATTGCTTCATAGAGCGACATGGTGTGTTTGTCTCACAAACATCAAGAGAAAATAACGAGCACTCACATTTCCTGGAAGTCCGAGACATATAGTCTGACCTGGTCCTCAGACCCAGACCCTGGCATATCTAAACAGTCAAAAATGTTACTTTTAGTTATTTTGATGATTGCACAGATGTTTAGCAAAACAATATTTTAACTATTTTATTCAAGGCTAAATACATCTTGTATTTATACATACAAATACATACAATCAGCATTGTATGTATTTTTGTAATTTTAACCTAAATAGATTAATTTTAATAGGCTATATTTATTTCCACTTCACAGTTTGCGTGTAATGCCATCTGTAATACAGTTCCCGATACGATAGGTGGCACTATGTAGGTTTAGTATGTTTGAAAACCAGCGAAGAAGTGAACGACAGCTAAAAGTAAAAGAAGAAGAACAACGAGAATGTTATATAGAAAATAGAATCAACGAACAACTGTTTAGTAAACCTAAATCAATCATTGTCGCATCGTAATATCTACAGTAAATATAGCAGAGACAACATTTACTTAAAGATGACGGAGCCCCAATCAGTGCTGTTACTGCGGAGACAGCTGGCAGGTAATTAAACATGAGAAACAAACGGGCAGTCAACGTTAGCTAGCTTCTCAGCTAGCAGCAACGCTAGCCATGGTTCAAATAATGCCGCTGGCGCAAACAATTTTACCGAAAAACATTCCACGCGTCATGAAACATTAACTGCGTATAGGTCGTCATTGCGATTGTTTAAAATGAGCTTATCATAGAATATCGACACAAAGATCGTGTTGATGTACATGTTGTCTTTGTATTTGTTGACGCTGCGGTGCCATTTCCACTGAAAGCCCCTGTCGGAAGTCTCCCGTACTTCTCTGACTGGACATACTCGCTAAAATAATATGGTATGGCGATCGTGGTTACGTGTTATCAATTCTACCAGTGGGTCAACCAACTCGAGTTAGGAAATGCACTATACACACTCCATACAAATTTGCCAGGTGCTGAATCCTAATCGTGTTATTCGCCAACAGGAGAATCATGGGGTGTTGTTAATCATAGTACATGGCTTGGCCTGCTAACAGATCATCAAAATATGATGCCGCAATATCGGCGGTGGCACATTGCACTTGTATCCTATAACGTTATTGAAACTAGTTTTCACGTTGAAGAACCCAAATGTTCTTTCTATTTATTGGCATGATTGTGAGACTAAGGCCCGCATCTCTTACAGTGTATATTCAACCTGGATGGGAGGACATATTAGCTTGGTGTTCAGGCCAGATTTTAAAGCTATTTTTTTAACGGGGGGTATATTTTCATGATCCAAAGAGCTGTTGCGTTTCATAGAACACAGCCACGGATATAACTGACGGTCTGCTTTTGTATTATGCACTAGCCTATACAATACACACAATACTGTCAGTTATATCAACAGCTATGGAAAGATGCATCACATGGGAAAATATAAATGAAACGTTAGACGCAGTGAGCCACTTTTAGACCAAAATAGGACACACATAATTTGACCGTAATAATTGTTGGGGTGCAGTTAAAGTCTACTTTTCGTTATATGGCACAGAGAAACCAAACCACATGCACATCCAACGTTTTGACTTGACCGGTGAAGTTATTGAATACCATATTGCCACGATCAACCTAATTTGCTCCGCTTGCTGCAGCATGTAATCATGGCATGGTTATATGAAAGCATCGGTGTTATTGCCCTAAGATATTAAACATCTCTGAAATGCAAATCTAAAGTACAGGGTTTAACTGATGAAATGCAATAACGTGTGCGTGTGTGTGTGTGTGTGTGTGTGTGTGTGTGTGTGTGTGTGTGTGTGTGTGTGTGTGTGTCTGTGTGTGTGTGTGTGTGTGTGTGTGTGTGTGTGTGAGAAATATCTATAAGAATATAGCCCAAGCATCTACTATATTAATTTAATCTGATAATGTAATTATAATTCATAGTCATATTTAGCTAAAACATTGCGCATCTATGCGTCATAGAATTATACCTTTGATGATTTGAAAATATTTGAGCCTTGACTCTAGAACAGTAAATAATTGTAATTTGTGTGTTTGTTTTTAAATGTGTTTCTTCTCCTGGCCCTCTTCGATCTAAGTCTCATACTACCAATGAGGACATTGTTTTAGCTGCTGCTATTTACCCAATAGCCTAATAACATGGAATGTATTAGTTACAAGTAACAACACAAATATAGCTCATGAGATGTCGTCCCCCCCTCCCTCCAGAACTGAATAAGAACCCGGTGGAGGGTTTCTCTGCAGGCTTAATAGATGAGAATGACCTCTACAGATGGGAGGTCCTCATCATCGGGCCACCAGATACACATTAGTAAGTCTACCACTGTTTTTTGTTTTGTCCTTATCAACTTCAAGCATTCATTTTAGCTGACGACTGCCAATGTTTACACCAAATGTCATAATTGCCCTCAGGAGGTCTGAATGATGTTTGAAGTCTTGACAATTTGTTCTGCTCTTGTTTTTTTCTCTGCCACAGCGAAGGCGGTGTGTTTAAAGCACATCTGACATTTCCAAAGGATTACCCTCTCAGGCCACCTAAAATGAGGTTTATCACTGACATATGGCACCCCAATGGTAAACGTTTACCTATACTACACTGTTGATGTCTCGTGTTTCAGAATCCATTTAGATTCATCTATTTTCCTAGCACACCTTAATCCTGGAGCTGTTTACCCTTTATGTTAGGGATAATCGTTTTTTTTCCCATGCAGTTAGTTTAATTGGGTTTTTTCTAAATCCTTGATGTTCTTTAAAGATATAACTTTTTATTTGTTAGCCTTATTTGAGAGAAAATGTCAAGGAATTTTAACAGTCCACATAATTGGGAATATAAAACATTTATAAAACTATCATGCATAACCTCTGTCCTGCATATTTGCTTTACAGTTGATAAGAATGGCGATGTCTGTATTTCCATTTTACACGAGCCTGGAGAGGACAAGTATGGCTATGAGAAGGCAGAGGAGCGCTGGCTGCCCATTCACACAGTGGAAACCATCATGATTAGTGTTATCTCCATGCTGGCAGACCCAAATGGTGACTCGCCTGCTAATGTAGATGCTGCTGTAAGTACAAAATGTGTGAATGCATACATTTATTGATAATGGTATAATAACTTAATAATTAGACAATTGAGCCCCCTTTTGGGTGTTGCTATCAGAAAATATGTTTATTTTTGAATGATAAGACTATGATTTTCAGTGGGTTATGTTGACCTTTTGATTCTCCAATGTTATCCCGATACAGAAAGAATGGAGGGAGGACAGACATGGAGAATTTAAGAGGAAAGTTGCACGTTGTGTGCGAAAGAGCCAAGAGACTGCGTTTGAGTGATACTAAGCAATGTTCTAGCATCAGATTTTCAGGGTATGTATTCCACTGTTTCAACCCATCATCATCGTGGCTATGTTGTTCACAATTTAGACCCTTTGCCACTATCTAGAAATATACTTTTTTACAGAAGGTGAAATATCAACCATGACATTAAAGTCGCAATGTGTAAGATTTAGGCCCTCCCAGTAAGCAGGGGGATACTTTCCAGAATAAAAACAGTTCTGTCCACTCTAACTGGCTGTGAAGGAATTATTACAACGTTAAAGTCATCATTGGCTGAATGTTAAAGGGTTGGGAAAGATTGTGGTGGGGCAGTTATGGTTCAGCTTTTTAAAATGTACAATAGAGGGTCTATTTGACTACATCCAGCACAATCTTTATCTAAAATAACGAGTGCATTGTACAATTTCGTGAAAATAATTGTGTGTTCAATCAATTGGGACTTTCTACCTTTTTTTCACAGGTGTCCAAATGAAATTCAGCATGGCACTGTCTCCTGCACTTCCCACCCTGTCACAAGGCTTGTTCTCCTCCACCTTGTTAGGAACGGGCTGGCTAACTACACAACATCCCCGTGACCACAGCGGCTGACCGACTACCGTCAAGCAAGTGCCAACTCGGAAAAAAACCAATAAGACGACTGAACAATTTTTTTTCTCGAAGTCTATGAACTGCTTCAACATTCAGGAAAATATTGTAAAGACCTGTATATAGCACCGACGAAAACCGGATAATATATTAACTCTCTCCATCCAGCAGGACACTTAGACCAAATGAATAGCGCTTGTTTAGCTAGAACCTCTTGTTTACTTTTTACGTCTCCCCCCCCTCCCTTTTTTTGGCCACTCTAGTGTGCATCATTTACTGGTTAAGATTGTTTTAATGAGAGGGAGCAGGAGCACTGTGAATCTCACGGTATTGGTCTGGTTCACGAAAGACATGCATGTCTTACTCTTTCATCACTCATCTGAGTATGTTGTTTGTTTACTACCCCCTACCACCCATCCACCTCCACAGCTAAGGGGCAGTTGCCTTCAGAAAGGGAACGCGCTCATGCATGCTCCAAGTCTTTTCTTGTGTCTTTTCAAAAGTGCCTCCTGATTTAAAACATAAATGCTTGGCCACTCCACCCTGCATTGAACAAGAGTTGAGTATATCAAACGATGGAGGAAATGTATTTGCGTGGATTTATTTAATGTTCGAGGCCACCCGGATGCTGTATTATTAGAATGTGGGTAACTGTGTGGTGTAGCAATAACTCCTCCTTGTGTGCATTGAATGCAGCAAAAATGATTTTGGGTCCTGAGAACATTGCGGGGTGGATTTGTCTGTCATTTATTTTAGCAGCCTGTTTTTCCTCTGTGTCATCCCTTGTTAGATAATGGTTATGCATGCTTTATCTTTAGTTTACTTTTATTTTTAGCTGAGAGTTTTGGGGATTTGATTTGAGAATGTTTTGCGTGTTTGTGTACTGTATGTGTGCCCTTTCCTTTTCTCTCCATCTTCATAACCTGAATGTCCATTCTGTTTCTGGTGTACTGTTGCAGTTTTTGCCTAATGTACAAAGACAAAGTACTTATGTATATTTTTCATGTTATGAAAATTGTCACCTGTAGTGCGCTCTTATAAAATGACCTTTTTTTCCAATAGTTCTTGGTTTTAATCATTTTTAAAAAATATATAATGGCACAGTATAGATGGTTTCATGTTAAAGAATTGATTAATAGTTGAATAAGTAGTTCAATTGATTAGTGTTAATTGACTAATTCGATTTATTACATAGTTCATGGTTTGATATAATGCTGTTGCTTGAGGAAAGCATTAATAGCAATTTGACAATTTAAAAATGCAATAATGTTAGTTTCAGTTTCATGTGTGTTCCCTTTTTCCTAGCAGCAATTATTTGCATGTCTGCATCTACTTTGTAAGAAATATCAGTGTCCTCAAAATTGGTAGAACTCAAATCTGCTCCTTTTGCAAATATGCTGGCACAATGTAGCAAGTTGGAGGCATTGAAGCGTCAAAATAAAAATTGCACTGTTGAATACATACGGAAATTTGGGGTGGGGTTGAGGTTGCAATTTTACATGCACAAAAGCTCCAATTTCGGGTTTTTATATCAATTGGATTTCGACGTAGACATTAGAACACAGCCATAAAATGCATCCAAATTCTTGCTTTTTCAAGCTCCGGAACAGTGCAACACAAAAGGTAATATACATTATCGGTAGGATTATATGGAAATAAATAGAATATTAAGCACAAATAATTAATTTACATTGTAAAACCAAAGCAACCGCTGCGTCTAGCAGACATTAGATGCTCAAGTGAAAAATGAACTCTTCTAATATTTACACAGTTGACATTTAAAGGATTTAAGTCAACATTTCATAGGATTTAAATGTGGCAATCTTGTGATTTGTCTTCCGTCCTTAGCAGAGTATAATAATCTTTGATTTAAATGAATATAATAAAAGATAAATATCTATATTACATATTATATCGATCATTGATCACAGTCAGTTCGTGGGTGGTCTAATTTACGAGTTTATAGAAGGCACTCGAACGCACCATCAGGTTCCCACTGTCAGTTTCGGCATCGTATCGCGATAAAGAACTAGCAGCCTCGGAGGTAACGCAAGTAACATGGCGGAAGGTTTGAGAGATTTTTGACTATTTAACAGTACACTCCCTTTTATGTGGGTATGCGCAATGGTGTGTTGAATTTGAGCTATGGGGGGGTCAGTGAGTTAAGTTGACAACCTATATTAAGGAAGCTATAAAATCCGATGTGCGCCGTCACTTCTCTGGTCTTCATTTTGCTAGCTAGCCGACGTTAGCGGGCGTTCATTTAGCTAACTATTTAGTTGTATTTGTCGCGATCTTAACCAGGCAAGACAGGGATGGGTAATTTTAAAGCCGACTTCAACAGTTGAATATATGTGGAAACAACTATCTTTCTTAAATACAATTTCAATCTGTGCTGTTTCACACGCTGATTCTGGTTGTTTATAGTCAACAGTATTCGTGCTTTAACATGAACATGTCACTTCTTCATGTCTATCCTTACAAAACGAAATATTATTAACCATTCTTAGAAATATGCTCTGCAGGACTATCGCGAAAAATAGTTTGTGATGTCGCTCTAGAGATTAGAAAAGACCGTTGTACCATTGTAGACAGTAGTGGAAAGGCAACGTTAGCCTACATTTGATTGATTAAGCAGAGAAAGATGTGTATGTTGACTCCGATATAGACAGTAGACCGCAATAACTGCTTCGGCGGTGCGCCCTCAACGTTGCACTTGTAGTGATGGTATGTTTACAGTACACACCAGTTGATGCAATGCAACCTTGCGAGATAACAATTTTCGATCTATGTGTAAACAAGTTAGACTCTCTGCATCTATCTATATACGCATGTCGAAACTTGATTATATGTCTTGAGAAAGCCTATTCATCTCATTAGATCTGTGATTTACAATTGTGTCTATTATTAAAATAAAGACATACCCTTACACATGCTGTGTATGTAATATGCAACATGAAGGTTTTATTGGACATTTAATGTTCATTCGTTGCAACTCTGCATTGAGCTGATATGATTGTTGAGACCCCCCATACACACGCAATCTCTGTTCCTCATAACCAGAAACTTTGTTGGTCACGTTTTTTTTTTTTTTTTTTACAAGGGAGGTAAAGTAATGTGCCTCCTCAGCACTGTGTCTTCACTAAAACTTTACTGGGTGAAGGGAAAGGGAAGGAAGCGGGCCTCAGAGGAAATCTGTGCAATCCTAACTGACACTCCTAAAAGCAAAAGATCTACATAATGGGATTTTTTATTCCTTGTCAACTTGTGTGTTGAAACAATCCAATGAGATGTTAGGGTGTAGTTTGTCAGAGGCTTAACATTTACAACCGACCATGAACGACCATGAACAACCGTTGTATGTGTTTAAACACAGCGACTGTAAACCTATTACTGCCACACAATATGGCTTTTTAAAAGTTATTTATCTCCCTATTTCTTCAGTAAACACAAACAGTTTGGTGCTATTTTGCATTCAAAAAGCACTCATGAATCCCCTCTCCCCTATCCTATTCTTTCTCCTCCTTTGTTTCATCCTCATCCACATTCTCCTCTGTCTTCTCCTCCTCCTCCTTTGTTTCATCCTAATCCACTTTTTCCTCTGTCTCCTCCTTCTCCTTTGTTTCCTCCTCATCCATATCTCCTCTGTCTCCTCCTCTTCCTCCATCTTATTTTGCTCCTCTTTTGTTTCCTCCTCATCCATGTTCTCCTCTGTCTCCTCCTCATCTCCTTCTCTACACCTGGGCCTGGACAGAGGAGGTGGCCAAGCTGAAGAAGCACCTGGCTCTGCTCCGGCAGGAGTACGTGAAGATGCAGCAGAAGCTGGCCGACACGGAGCGGCGGTACGCCATGCTGGCAGCCCAGGCGGCCAGCCAGGGCGCCACCAGCCCCAACGCCACAGCTGCCGGGGACACCTTCATCAGCCGTCTCCTGGAGATAGTGTGTGAGCTCTACCAGCAGGAGCAGTACAGGTGAGCGGAAGAGCTTGGTTAATATGGGGGAGTTGGAGGGGCAGGTAGGTAGGCGTTCCACTCCCTGCCAAAGTGTGGTAATTGAATAAATGTTAGTGGATTTAATTGCTCTGTTTCAATGTTTGATTGTAGGCATTGGTTGGTTTATTTGCTCCCTATGAACTCGTTCATTGGGAGCAAACTTGTTAAATCGACATGATGAAAGTGTTCAAATTAATTGTTTCCTTTCCAGTTTTATTTTTTGTCTCGGTGTTGAAGGATTTTGTTGTTGATTTTGCAGTGATCTGAAAGTGAAAATCGCAGGAGAGGAACTCAATGCCCATAAGTTTGTGTTGGCTGCTCGCAGTGATGTGTGGAGTTTGGCCAACCTGGCCTCCACATCAGAACTGGACCTATCTGGTGAGAAGAACTGCGTGACATACCGTTAACATCACACCTATCCAGGATCACAACCAGTCTGCAATTACAATTCTTTCAGATTTCCTATTGAACTGCCCATTTGTGTGGCAAATTCACTCAACCTCTAAAAACTCAATGGCTGTGTAGATACCAAGCCTGAGGTTGCCACAGCGATGTTGCGCTGGGCCTACACGGATCAGCTGGAGCTCAATGAGGACGACATCTTCCTGGTCGACTTGATGAAGCTCGCCAACCGCTTCCAGCTGCATCTTCTGCGAGAGAGGTGAGGTTCAGAGCCCCCCGACCCCACTGAGATGTCTGGTCCATGCAGCTGTTGCTCCGACTAGAGCGCCGGCTGTATGCTACCGTTCTGATCAATAACCGTAGGGCTGCATCTTATCATTATTTGTACATTTTTTATGAATGTATTAATACATTTTCTATTTAGTCTATTAATGTAAAATAAGCCCACTTACTAGATCCCAAAATAGAGCTTGCTTTGGATGATGAGCAGCCAAGAACATTTTAAATATATATTTTCTAATAAACTGAAATGGACAAACATAACCATAGTGGAAGATGTTTGATGTAGTGACCTGATAAACCACCAAAGCCATGCATATATTAGCAAAATGATAATCAATTCATTTTCAATTGATTAAATGTTCACTGTGAAACCAGGGAATTCTGCTGTAGAAGACCACCTGTCCTGTCACTCGGCAGCAAATGAATAACCAAAGCAAACCATTTCAAAGAGACAGCCCACCGATGCTGGGGTCAATGTACGGTGCAGCACGGTGTTTAGATGCATCCATAAATCAATACAAGCTCTTTTTGATGACTAATGTGGCCATCTGCCTATTCCTGCCTGCATAGAATGTATTTTTTTAAGTGACTGTGACAGTGTTATGCAATGTTCAAAACGAAACCACTCTTTTGGTTTCAAGTTTCTAATTTCTCCTTGTGTTCTTTTGGGTAGGTGTGAAAAAGGAGTGATGTCATCTGTGAATGTGAGGAATTGTATTCGCTTCTACCAAACGGCAGAGGAGCTTGATGCCACCACGCTGATGAACTACTGTGGGGAGATCATAGCCAGCCACTGGGTGAGCGATGCTGCATGTCAAGGCTGTCTGTGTGAATCATCTCGTAAACTCTCCCCATGCTGCCCGGGGTGGTCAAGGTTACGTTTATGATGCTATCCACCACTGTCTTTACACACCGTTGGTTTTTTATGGTCTTGAGATGAGGTTTATAGCCTTTTACTCCGTAACGGCACTTTTTTTTTTTTTTTGTTATCAAAATGTGTTGTTACAGCTTTTTCTGATCAAGGGGAAACGATGGTTCGGTGGTCGCCACAGAGAGCGCTCCCAGCAGGGACAGACTTTTTAACGAAAGCGTGTTTCTGTTTCCAGGATGACTTGAGGAAAGAGGACTTCAGCACCATGAGCGCCCAGCTCCTCTTCAAGATGATCAAATCCAAAACGGAGTTCCCTCTCCACAAAGCCATCAAAGTGGAGCGCGAGGATGTGGTCTTCCTTTACCTGATAGAGATGGACTCGCAGGTCAGCACAACCCTCCTCCGCACCTTCTGTGATATCACCTACCCAATCGAGTTCTATTCATTGACTCCCTCTTCATCTCCATCCATGTTCAGCTGCCCGGGAAGCTGAATGAGCTGGACAACAATGGCGACCTGGCGCTGGACTTGGCGCTCTCTCGCAAGCTGGAGAGCATTGCCACCACGCTGGTCAACAACAAAGCAGACGTGGACATGGTGGACCAGAGTGGCTGGAGCCTACTGCATAAAGCCATCCAGAGAGGTAGGGGGCAGGAATGAGGTTTTGGATCTTTAACCATGTATGCAGGAGGTCAGAGGTCAAGTTTAAATAGTTAGTCAATAGGTTCAGCTTGGGTTTTTAGTAATAACCACCATTTATCCAGTACATTGAATTACTATCAGGATTAGCTGCTTATGGACCGCAACACGGCAGTAGCCTACTAGCTAGCTAGCTTTGAATGACTAAAAGAATGACTCCTACTCTCCCCACCCAACCCAGGCGACGAGTTCGCCTCCACCTTCCTGATCCGCCACTCGGCCCAGGTGAACGCGGCCACGGTGGGGGCGGTGGAGACGCCCCTCCACCTGGTGTGCTCCTTCAGCCCCAAGAAGCACTGCGGCGAGGTGATGAGTGGCATGGCCCGCATCGCAGAGGCTCTGCTCAAGACCGGTGCCAACCCCAACATGCAGAACAGCAAAGGCAGGTGAGTTGCCATAACGTCTTTCGATCTCCCTCTCACGTCTACCTTCAAAACCATCGCACATTTTTTAAGATTGCAATTTTGGTCTGTGGTAAAATAGTATGAGGGATCGAGGGTTAGCAATTTATTGTCATTGTTTCCATACACCTCTCACTACTGATTTAGATTACAAATGAACAAAGATGACTTTCTCCCTTCCACCTCCACAGAACCCCTCTGCACGAGGCAGTGGCTTCCGGGAACGAGCCAGTCTTCAGCCAGCTACTGCAGTGCAAACAGTGAGTCCCTCCACACTACCCTGTTTGTCCTGTTTGTCTTTCTGAATCCTTATTTATGTTTTGTGACGAATGAGACTGATAGTGGTTCAGAATCTGCCTAGTCTAATTCTCTCCCTTAATCTCAAAATGTTTGTCTTTCTCAGACACTGAGAAAGACTGCTTCCCCCCTTCCCCGGGTCCAGCGAATTAACTTTCTCAGACGGCGCTAAGCCACCCGTCTTCACAAGCGTTTGTTTCTCTCCCATAATCTCCGTCAGGTTGGACCTGGAGCTGAAGGACCACGAGGGCAGCACCGCGTTGTGGCTGGCACTGCAGTACATCACGCTGACCTCCGACGACACCGTCAACCCCTTTGAGGACGATGCCCCGGTGGTCAACGGCACCACCTTCGACGAGAGCAGCCTGGCCGCGCAGCTCATCCAGAGAGGCAGCAACCCCGACGCCCCTGACACGGCCACAGGTACTACAACTAGGAGTGCCAGGATTAACCTAGTTTCATTGACCCACCTTTAGACTTAAGATGTTTTCTCTTGGATGTTACTATTATGGTGTATAAATATGAATGCATTAAAGCTGTAGTAGGAAGGTTTTTTGGATTTTTTATTTTTGTAGATTTATCTATTTTTTTTATTACACCCGACGATCTTTCTAGTTTTAGCAATAGGTCTGCCTAGCCTTGTGGAAGACTCTGGCAGAGTGAACACAGGTATCCAGGTAGTTACATAGACAGACAGGAGGCCATCCAATCATTTAAATCGGGCTGAATAAAATTCAAAGTCCTCGGTTAAATGGCTAAATATGAAGAAAGAGACCTGGCTTTGTTCAAACAGATTCCTGTGTTTCTTCTGCTGCATGACCCACATTTTGTAGCTTGGGCAAGTTTGCATAGGGGACAAATCTCCTCAGATTTATTTAAAATCTCCCTGTTCAATCCCGTTTACCTATGCATTTTGACACTTCCTGTTGTACAACAGTGTTTTTGCATAGGGGATAAATTACCTCTCAGATGTATTTAAAATGTCCTTGATCATTGACATTTACTTATACTAGTGTACAGCAGACTACAGCTGCCTGCTAGCCACACCACTTCCTGGCAAGGGCAACTCATTGCTGCTTGTTGTTAAATCATTGGGATTTTCCTATCATCCTAGCCCTGCAGACGGTCTGTATTTTAAAACATTTATGTTGCCTTCCTCTCACATTCCGCTAGGGAACTGTCTGCTGCAGAGGGCAGCCAAGGCAGGCAGTGAAGCGGCCGCACTCTTCCTGGCCACCCATGGTGCAATGGTCAACCACGTTAACAAGCTGGTGAGCAGTGATGTCGTGTTACATCCCACGCAGTCACCACAGAGGCTATGATGCCAACTTGGATCCCTCATTTCCAGTTCACATTTGTGTTGCAATGTGGTTTGTGCTGAATCTTCTGTGTTGGGCTGTGGCCCAACACAGTCAGTTTTGTTAGTTTTGTTAGTTTAATAAAAACCTGGTCATAGTTTGATGGAAGCCATTTTTATTACCTGCATTACATATTTTACTATGTAAAGAGTAACAGGTTGCTGCAGCCAAATTGTTATGCTTTAAAGTTTCCTATACTACATGCGTCCATGTTCAACACCCTAATATTATCTTCCGTGAACTTATTAATTTTCCCTTCTACCCATCCTCTCTCTCTCGTCCCCATCAGGGCGAGACCCCCCTGCACACGGCATGTCTGTGTGGTCTGGCCGGCCTGACGGCGGAGCTGCTCCAGCAGGGGGCCAACCCCAACCTGCAGACCCTCAAGCCTCTGGGCGAGGACCTCCCTGCCCTGGCCCTGCAGAGCCCCCTGCACATGGCCATCGCCAACAACCACCCAGACGTGGTCTCTGTCATCCTCGAGCAGAAAGGTCAGCGCCCCCAAGGGGGCCAAACGATGGAAGAGCTCAGCTTTGAAAAGTCTTTTTTTTTTTGTCGTATTTTTCTTTATAATATTTGCGCTTAAAGGTGGATGTACGTTGCAACACCACGTCGTGTGCAGTATTTAGATTGCCCTTGAGATGTCAGTTGTGGCTTGGGTGTTAATTTTTCGTCTCCTGTTGACGTCTCCGTTGCAGCCAATGCCCTTCACGCCACCAACAACCTCCAGATCATTCCGGACTTCAGCCTCAAGGACTCCATGGACCAAACAGTGCTGGGTTTAGCCCTCTGGACAGGTACACTTCCCACTAACCCATAACCACACCACTGCGTACCATCGGGTCATGCAGATTCACCATGCCAGGATGCACTGCTTGCCGGTCTTGTGTGTAACGTTTGAGCTCTGTGTCTCAGGCATGCACAACATCGCCGCCCAGCTGCTGGGCTCCGGGGCTTCCATCAATGACACCATGACCAGCGGGCAGACCCTGCTGCACATGGCCATCCAGAGGCAGGACAGCAAGAGCGCCCTGTTCCTATTGGAGCACCAGGCAGACATCAACGTCAGGTATGACTGGTAGGCTGGAGGGTCCGTGGTAAGGGTATTCACACCCCAATGTCAGCAGTCTAATTGAAGGCACCTGAGGTGTCTCACCTCTACCTGCTCATTGATGTCATGCTTTAAAAAAAGGTCCCTGTCAAAAGTGAAGCTTTGGATTAAAAGTGTCGGCTAAATAGTAAATGTGAGGAAGCATAAAAGCCTAGCTTATAGAAGAGTAATGGGTGTCTTTTTCCATGGTTGTCAACAATAATGGTTTGACATTTGTTGAAGTTTAAATTAGACAGTATGAATGTAGTTAGGAGCATAGTATATCAGTAAATCATAGGGTGGGACCCTTTTTGAGGAATGTCTTCTAGCAAGGTTCCTTATCTATGGTCTGCAGGAGGCATCATCTTTCATGCACTAATGAGACCGCTGTCTCTGTCTTGTTAATATACACTTGAATTCGGTCTCTCTTGGCAATTGATTCCTTCACATGCATCTTTTTCAAAGTGCCTACCACTCTCTGTCTTTCAGGACACAGGAAGGTCAGACGGCCCTGCAGCTGGCCATCAGTAACCAGCTACCCCTGGTGGTGGACGCCATCTGCACACGTGGAGCCGACATGTCGGTGGTGGACGAGAAGGGGAACCCGCCCCTTTGGCTCGCCCTGGAGAACGGTCTGGAGGACATTGCCTCGACGCTGGTGAGTCCTGTGCCTCTCTCTCTCTGTCGGCCTCTGTGTTTCTGTCTCTGTGTGTGTCACTGGATGTGGGTTGTTGATGGTGTAGAAGCACATAACCGTTGTAGAATATACCTATTTAATGCATGCATACACCAGTCTCCTCTCTGGTAGCGTGAGACACGAACACAGTTGCACAAAGCCTTTTAACACAGTTTCACCCTTCCCCAGAATGCTATGTCATTACATCAAAGGAGGGAAGTAATACAGTTTCACCGCAACCTGCTTAATTTCCTCTCAACTGATCAGCATACTAAGGAACAGAGATGATCCATGTCCTCCTACTGGTCAGCAGACTAAAGAACAGAGATGATCCATGTCCTTCTACTGGTCAGCAGACTAAAGAACAGAGATGCTCCATGTCCTCCAACTGGTCATAAAGAACAGGGGTCTCCATGTCCTTCTACTGGTCAGCAGACTCAAAGCCAGTGGTACTCCATGTCCTTCTACTGGTCAGCAGACTCAAAGCCAGTGGTACTCCAGGTTCTCCTACTGGTCAGATGAGAACAGTGGTCCCTGCGTTCTCGGCAAGGGGTCTCTTCTCCTTTTACAACCAACAATTACTGATCCTGCCCCCTTTGTTCAGTTCAAGCCAGGGCTAATGGGTCTCCTACACGGTGGCTAGATAACACAACATGAGGAAAATGAAAATAAGAAACTTAAAAAAACAAAGGTGTCCAAGGATCCCAGATGAACATAAAAAAGCAGCACAGTCATATAGTTAACATAATCACAACTAAATTGAATATGACCTGGAGTAACAATTATTGATTGTCTTAATTATTCCCCAAAGGCACGTTTTGGGTGCAGTCTGCCAACACATTTGCATGCTAAGATACCCACTCTTTGCCACGTGCTTGGATCCATCTTAACTGGCTTATCGGATAAGGCAGTAGGGGGTCACATGGTGTTTGTACAGAACACTGCGGCTATACTGCTGTTCTAAGTTGTCTAATGTTGTATTTAAAACACCCTCTACTTGTACTATCTCTGAGATGTAACAATCCTGCACTTATACCACTGCCACTAAATTCTGAAACAATTTATCCATTTGTTTTGTTATGAACCTCATTGTACAGCACTCGCATTTTTGTTGCTCCAATTCTGATTGTATACTTGTTCGCACCCTGATCCAGTAGGTTGCTTTGGTTGCAAGCGTCTATCAAATGACCTAATTTGTAACGGCTAGCTCCTATCTTGAAAGCTAATGTGTATCTCAGCGGTTTAGGATCTATGAGACTATAGTTGTAAGCTGAGACGTTTTTTTCTTCTGGGGGGGGGTGGACCAGGTGCGACATGGCTGTGATGCCACCTGCTGGAGCGCAGGTCCCGCTGGCTGTCAGCAGACCCTCCTCCACAGGGCTATAGACGAGAACAACGAGGTGTCCTCCTGCTTCCTCGTACGCAGGTCTGCACACACACACACACACACACACACACACACACACACACACACACACACACACACACACACACACACACAC
>JAOPJO010000139.1:8924176-8937031 GCA_027123675.1 Molva macrophthalma | reverse complement strand
GTGTGTGTGTGTGTGTGTGTGTGTGTGTGTGTGTGTGTGTGTGTGTGTGTGTGTGTGTGTGTGTGTGTGTGTTACTATGCGAGAGTATGAGAAGTTTGTTGCCAGTTTTGGTGACGGCTTGAACAAGTATGCATGGGATGGGACGGGTTGGGTTTTATGATTGTTTTTTTGTTGGGCTAAACATCTCAAGTGCTTTTTCTTTTTTATGGATGGAACGATTATGAACGTGTATGTGGACGATCAAATCCACCTTCAGAGAAGTATGCCCTCTTTTCTGTTGAGTCATCACTTTGGAGGAAACAAACTGCCCATGGATACTACCATATCTATATATAATCTTTTCATAGACAGCAGGGTTCAGCTTTGAATTAAAATCCCCTTGAGATTCCTCCTCAGGGCCATTAGCATTTATTAAGTATCCACTCATAAGCCTTCATCTACATGGCCATCGTCATTTCCTTAAGCCTGTGTTGTCTGAACAGATGCGCAAGTAAACGCACAGTATGTGAGATAAGTAAACGCTGCTCTGCGAAAAACAAATGTTCTTAGATATGGTTCAGCTCCTCCTTGAACCATAGTTTATAAAATTGTTTTTGAAAAAACAAACAATGAATGGCACTACAGCGGCAGAGAACAAGTGGCCAGTTTGCACATATACTGCAACCATACTGTCAAACCAAAATCCCATTTGATAACATGGTTAATCTTAAGACTTTTTAAAATAATGGGTTTCTGGTTTGTATTGACCAGTAAACAGTCCAGAAATGAAATCTAAATATAATCCGAATTAAATCTCAAAGACCGATTATGCCTTTAGCATGTCATTATTTTTAGCCTTCAAATCTTGTCATAATCATCATAATATATACATATAAATATATATGTGCTTTGCTCACAAAAGGATTACATTCCATTTTTATTGGCCTCTTACGAGGTTTGTGTTGTGATTGGTCAACACAAGCCCCTGATTGGCCGAGTCCAGTCGTCTTGATCACGTTTTAATGCTTCTTGATTGCTTAGCCTAACAGGTGCACTTTATCAAGAGGACATTTTGGATCACTAAGGAGATAAAGTGGCTGAGGGGTGGCTGGGAGACGGGCCGCTTTAGGTATTGTTAAATTGTACAGATAAATGTGATATTTTTGACCACTACAACTGTTTTGTACCTAATGCAGTTTGTGCTTGTCATTGTGACAAACTTAAAAAAAAAAGAAAATTCTTGGCCTCTGTTAATCTTTTATGCACATTGTTTAATCTTTTATGCACAGTGTATTGTATCTGTATGCTCAGATATCTAGCCTGTTCCTCCCTGTGTATCCTTTTAGAGAACGGGAGGACAGATTTACATAAAGGTCATCAGAACAAGAATGTGCTCTCGTGTTTCATTTCCTACATTTCTACATTTCTTCTTACCATACCCTGTGTGTATTTGGGTTTAATGAAGCAAACCATTGAAGCTTGAATGAAGCAAAACTTGGTTGTTTTGGTGTGGGCTTAAACAGCTGAATATTTTCTGAGCCATTCGTGAACAGCAATGCTTTGAGTAATACCAAGAGTAAAATAATTCAGATAAATAAATAAATCTTACAAAATGGGAAAAAAACAAAATAATTCTCAATAGTAAGGCATATTTTATGTTCCTCAATCGTACTTTCAACTATATTACTTAATTATTTGTAGCTCTCTCAAGATATTTGACAGTAAAAAAAATGAAATGTATTTTATGCACTAGACATCAAAACATCAGTAGTGAAAAATCACAGGCTACCTTGACTGTACACTAAAGTACACACAACTATAAAAAAAACTAAATAATGAGCTAACGAATGAATTAACAGAAATAAAAGCTTAAACAAAATATACATACAGCCCACATATGCTGACCTGCTTTTAATTTCTCTAAAGTTAAACCATTAGCTAGTCCTCTATTCTACAAGAGTCACTGTGCGGTGGGCAGCCCTGGTAGTCCTGCATGTTGGGGCTCCCGGATGAGGGGTCTTCCACGCAGACGCATCGGAAGCGGCTGGAACCAGGGGAGAAGAGCTTCCTGGGGACCCCTGCCCACTGTCTTTCCACTCCGCCGCTGCAGCAAAACAAACGGCCTAAGCTTAAACAATGGCGCCATCTTGTGTACAGCATCAACCACAAAAAAGGTTCCATAAAAATTCGGCCTCTTCTATCCTGTGTCGCAACGGTAAGCTACACATTACACCTGGGGGGGCCCTCGTAATTTGACCCAAGTTGGCTGAATAGCACTAAATCCATACCTTTTAGTTGAGCACCACACTCTTCCTCCCACGGTGGGACTCCACTCTGAGTTACAGGCAGGGAACTTCTGGCTCTCAGCCTGCAACTGAGACTTCAGCCTCTGACCCTCAAAAAGTAATTCCTCCAACTTCATCAAGGCCTCTGTGGGCAGCCCTTTCTCTGTGTAAAATCGACCAATCTGTCGGCCTGGAACCAAAACCAAGGGCAATGGTGAACCTAGGTATTTGGTGTACACCCCATGTATCCAGCATTCAGTAATATAATGTATAAGGCACCAACCTATAGGTGTGTAGTCCTTCTGATAAAAGGCAAGCCAGTCATACAGAGCGACCACCTGCGTGGGAGACAGGGTGGACACATCATCTATTAGGCCGCTTTCAGTGAAATCACCGCTGATGAAGGCAAGCGAGGCATCCTTACCTACAAAAAACACAAAAAGGCAGTTAGTTGCAGCATTGTGTAATAGTTTAATTCAAATTGCCATAATTCTAAAACTCCAAAATAAAATCTTTCCATGGATGTGGGAGTAGAGTGGATCACCCAGAACGAGGTTATTCTGGTTTCATCCACAAACATAAATTTGATACGAATTCGAATTTATACTATATTATATATAGAATAGTACTCTATATTCTGTACTATTATATTACCATTAAAATATGCCTACATGTGCATGCATGTAGTGGAATATCTGTTTCATTGTCAAACAATATTAGTATAACAGCATAAATAATAATAGATTGATTAATGGTGAATATAAACTTCTTAGAGTTCAGTAGATGCCGTAATTACGCGTCTAAACGCAGAGCAATATGAAAGCGCTTGATCGCAGTGTAAAATCGGAAAGTTGTGAGATACTGTAACATGACGCAGCTATGAATAGTACCACCAATACCATGTCACTAACATAACATAATATAGGATATAAAGCACATGTTATCCTTAGTATTAGATGGTAAATAGAACTCGCTTAGCCTACCTGCCATTCCATGATAACCACCATTAACCCCATAGTGCCTGTCTCCTTTTTGGACATCAAACACCTGGCCGATTATTGCCAGGTAAAGACCCTTGCTGCCACTTGCACCATTGTACATTGATAATTCATCCCTGCTTAAAAGCCGCATATGGGGCTCTTGGGTCAATTCATTTGTAAGTTCCGTGGACCAGTCGCTAGGTATAATTAGTATAGCCAATAACACAGATGATACCGCGAAAAATACATCGCCGTGCATTCTTATTTCCATCAAAATGGTTTGAATAAAACCATACTCAACCATCAATATAAGCTATCTACTGTTAAATTGCAACCATAACAAGTGTATTTCCGTTAAAGTAGTCGCCAAGGCGCATGCGCGTCACGTCGGCTTGTGGCAGGTTGGTTGCAACTGACGTTTCAGTCTTGTCCACTACGTACTGTACGTCAATGCGGTAGTAATGAACAGCAGAGCATAGGTTAGAGAGGTCTAGCCTAGCAAAGCGGATTCAAAACGGACATCAGATTGTAAGAAAAGATTATTAGGGCGCCATAGGCCGCTAACAAAACATGGGAAACGCAGAAAGCGGCTGTGCAGGAGGCAGTGGGGACGAGGAAGATGTCGAAGCCGAAAGCCCAGGGTTCGCGGAAGACAGCCCGGCCTCTGCGGCTACTGGTGTCGGGGCTGGGACTGGTGGAGGCTCCGGTTCCGGGAAAAGCGGTAGACCGACGAACAACAACCCACAGTCCACTAACGGACCACCTACTCCCGGAGTCCTGTTAGAACAAGTTAAATTGAGAGAAGCTGCGGCCCGAATCAGTGACTCAGGACTCGCTATTCCAGAGTCGGTTCTGGCCGGGAATGAAATAGCTTTAATGCGATGGCTGGAGGACCGATTGAGCCGAGGAGAAGAGTCTGTAAATGTGGAACAGTTTTGTGAGATGTTAGAGATCAGGAATGCACCACGAGATGAGTGTGAGGAGGTAATGTATTTACGGTATACCAGACACAGCCCCACTTTACGGCAGACGAATCTTATTGACAACACACTACTTAAATGAATTCGCCTTCTTTTATCTAACATATAATTTTTTTAACGCTGATTACTGAACCCAAATACTCCCCAGACCAATTGGTCCATGTGTGCTTCCCCTTTGCAGTGGGACACACAAAGCTTTCAATTGTTGACTTTCTCTTTGCAAGCCATGGAAGTTTACATTCATGCTGCAGCTGTCTGCCTTTATAGTAAAACTATTTGCTTTGTTGGTAGTCCAACATTTGTTGGACAACACATATACAGATGAATAGGTCAAATCATGAATGGGCTGTACGAGACGCTTTGTTTGGGTGGACTTTGAATGGCTTGCATACAATGGCTAATCACTCACATTAATTCAATCTTTAAAATGCTCACAAAGGTGATAATATAACCACATGATCTTTTCCAGAGATTTATAATTAAGATATGTCCCAAACATGTATAACAAAAAAGTATTAATTACTGCTGTCAGTCTACACAGTTGACATTGTGTGTGTGTGTGTGTGTGTGTGTGTGTGTGTGTGTGTGTGTTTTCAGGCCTTTGGTCAGTTTGATACAGAGGGGGATGGGGTGGTGGACGTGGAGAGTATGCTGTCTGCTCTGAAGAACTCAAATGGAGCCAATCTACAGGGAGAGCTGAGTCATGTCATAAGGCATCTGCAGGCGTGCTCACTGACCCCAGGTATGTGTCAACACGATTCGACAATCAATCAACCCCGCCTTATGGTTGGGTAATAAAAGAGTGAGAGAATAGGATTTGTGGGGAAAAAAAGATGAATCTATTTCACAGATTTTCCATTGTATTGTTTCAGGTTTCGTGGACATATTCTCCAAGTATAAAGATGAGTTAGGGGCGCATGCTTCCAAAATCCTCAAGTTCCTGCACAGGAACCGTATTCCCAGCAGTGCCATCCCGTTCCCACTGTTGGAGGGCTACAACAGCATCTGCACCATGAGGTCCACCTTGGTCCAGAACTTCCTGGAATTCCTCCTGCAGAAAGAGAAAGGTGACCAGCTGGGACTGAGCTGAGAGCTTTCATAGCCACCTTGAATTATTAGCATAATGAGCATAAGCAGACATGATTGGCATTATAGACATTAATAATCAGACAACTGAATCTGTTGACCATTTTGAATCTCATTGTATCATCTTGCTCTCACAACATTATAACCAAATCCCTTTGGGTTAGTGTGTTGACATGGGTTAGTGTTGACGTTCGGTCTCTTGTTTATTCCCCGCCTTTCCAGACCTTGACATCCAGTACAGAGCCGAGCTGATCCGGGACCCTGACGTGGACAAGGTTAAGGTGGTCACGCAGTGTTTCAGCTTCATCGAAGCCTCGTCCAACGCCACGGACATCCACAGAATGACGGATGGCGAAACGGGCTCCTTCTGGCAGTCGGACGGCAGCGCACGCTCTCACTGGATCAGGCAAGAGGGTCAACATGTAAATCCTTTAGTCATTGAGCAGACGGTTTTTATCAGGAGCAACTTGCCAGTAAGGCTGCAAACAATCAAGCATGCAGTCCGTTCGATGTTGGTGTAGCTTCCACACAATTGGACAGAGTTCAGAGAAGATATAGAAAGACAAGGTTAGTAGATGTGAGTGTTATGATACCTCTGACATGACCGTTACATGCCATGAGGTACAGAGCTTGTAAGTACAGCTCAACAGCTGCTTCCAGGCATCTTTTGAACGTTTTTCACCTGTTCACTTTATGCACCTCATATTTTGGTTGATTGATTGATTTACTTTTATAACTACTAACTACCTTTGCTGTGTTATTTAAAAAAAAAAAAAAAAGAAAAAAAAGAATAATGTACACACAGCTTTATGTGTTTCTTTTACCTGCAGTACACTGCAGGTAAAAGAAAGCACACAGCACTGTAATTCCGTCACTGTGCAGAACGACCACGTTTACCAGCCCAATATTCGATAACAATCAAAGCTACTTTGAGAACAGTGTCTGCAGCTCCTCCTCTAAAGTCGCTCTCGCTCCCGCTCAAGGTTGAAGATGAAGCCGGACGTGGTGCTGAGACGCCTGGCCATTGCCGTGGCCTCCAACGACCACAGCTACATGCCTCAGCTGGTGTCGGTGGCCGTGGGCAAGAACCGGCGCTCCCTCCAGGAGATCCGGGACATCCGCATCCCCAGCAACGTCACGGGCTACGTGGCGCTGCTGGAGAACGCCAACATCACGCATCCCTGTGAGTTCAACTCAAGTCATTTAGGAAACTCATTTGTTTCAAGGCAACGGATAGTCAATTCAGATACAGGTCATTAAGGAGCAGGTAGCGGCAGCACATCTTGGTGATGATGCCTGAGTTCAACGATACAGATTGGGCTTCAGACATTGGGCATTGAACCCAGTGGCTTTGGTCTGGGAGTGGAACACCCTTGCCACTACACTGTTTAGCCATTGATTTTGACGTTAAACTCTGAAAGTGTGGCCTGCGTCATCACTGAGCCACCCTGCTTAGTTTCCTTTTTACAGGGCGGTCATAAAAATCATACTTTGCTTCTGCAATTTCTTCCCAGAAGTTGGTACAAAGAGTATCTGTGTATGCAATTTATAATCCCGGTATATTTAAAACATTGTAATTTAACTCCTGCGTCCTGCAGACATTCAAATCAACATCAAGCGTTGCCTTAGCGACGGATGCGACACCCGGATCCACGGCCTGAAGACGCTGGGTTACCAGATCACCAAGAGCAAAGAGGTGTCGGTCTCGGACGCATCGGCAATCTGGTACCTGTCCCTCCTAACCTCCCTGGTCACCGCCTCCATGGAAACTAACCCGGTTCTGGCCCAGACTGTTCTTCAGAGTACACAGTGAGAGACACTCCTAAGCCCCCTTCTTTTCTTTTAAAATTAAACAACGAATGTCATCATCCACCAGAATTATTCTCTCATGATCTAAGGATTTTGATTGATTTGATTGATGGTTTCTTTCACTGATTTGGTGACCCCGAGAGATGTTGGATATTTGGACATATATGTGATACAGCAGCCAACCTGCTCCTTCCTCTGTAACTAAGCTGTGTTTTGTGTGCACTTCTGTCTCTATTCCTACTTGTAGAAAAGCCTTAAGGCACATGCCGCCTCTGTCCCTGACCCCCTCGTCCACAGAGTTCCCCAAGTTCTTCTCGGCTAACATCCTTGAGGAGGTGGACGGCTTCCTGCTCAGGATAGCAGAGTAAGGAGATATCTGCTTTGACAGAGGCGGGGCATCTCGCGCCATCTTTACCTGTCGTCGTCATCTTCACACGACCAAAAGCAGACTAAATACACTGCTGCTAACTATGTGCAGCTTGAAAGTGTGCTAAAAACGACCCTTGACCCGTCCCTGTATGCTAGCATGCTAGCGTAACATCATGACATCACAAACATTTTGAAATGATTGATCAAGTGGGATTAGGAACAACCATCATTTTGTAACATCACTTCTATATCTATATATGTAAAAAAGAGAATGTGGGTTGGGGGTAAGGTTACGTCATTTTCCCGCTGTGACAACCATGCAACTAAGCCGCCACTCTGCCGCCCCACCAGCTGCTGCGTGAGCCCAGAGGCGGAGCTCACCCTGCTGGCCTTCGCCCTGGCCAGGGGCAGCGTGGCCAAGGTGCTCCAGGCCCTGTCGGGCATCAGCGAGCACCTGGAGACAGAGTACCGAGCATCCACCCTCATCTCTTCCATGGCCTCCGTCAGGATGAGGCTGCTCTACCGCAATGGTAAGCACCGGCACCCTAGACCAGAGAGAGGTGGGGAGAAAGAGAGACATGGGGACATTGAGAGGTGGGGAGAAAGAGAGACATGGGGACAGTGAGAGATGGGGACAGAGAGAGGCGGGGAGAAAGAGAGAGGCGGGGACAGAGAGAGGTGGGGAGAAAGAGAGACATGGGGACAGAGAGAGGTGGGGAGAAAGAGAGACATGGGGACAGAGAGAGGTGGGGAGAAAGAGAGACATGGGGACAGTGAGAGGTGGGGAGAAAGAGAGACATGGGGACAGTGAGAGGTGGGGAGAAAGAGAGACATGGGGACAGAGAGAGGTGGGGAGAAAGAGAGACATGGGGACAGAGACAGGTGAAAGAGACAAGTGGGGAGACAGAGAGGGGTGATGTTGGGGAAAGGAGAGAGCCCGAAAGAGAGGGATGGCATGAAATATTTCCTTGAGGGTTCCCTGTGTCTGCTTCCAGGAAAACCCCTCCAGCTGCACCTGCAGGCCTGCGACGTGAAGAGCAAAGAGGAGAAGTCGGGACCAGAAAATATGCTAGCGGAGCCCACCACTGGAGACGGTAGGCCCTGCAAAAAGACCAGTACTTTTACTGTCCATGACTACGTGGATTACTACTACTGTGGGGGTCATACGATTATACCTGAAACATCAATGAAACATTATCACGCATTTCAGATTTAGTTTCCCGGCGCTTTTTCACTGATTCATCTTATGATTGTATTCGATATCGGTTCAGGGGTATCCCTTAACCAATGTACTCTTGTGTGGTTTGTGTGTATGTGTGTCCTGATTGTCTATTTACTTATTTGATCATTAAGCAGACGGATTTATCCAAAGTGACTTGTAGTGACATTTGGCTCTAGGTTGCCTACAGGTAGACTGCGGCCATAGCACCCCAATAGCCATTATTTTCTAGGATCTTCCACAGGGTTCCTGACGGAAAGTGGCAAGAAGCGGGCCAGCATCATCCTGTCCACGGAGGACCAGAGCAACTTCCAGGTCACTCAGATGAAGGTCAAAGTGAGTCCTTGAAAGTTCTTGAAATTGAAGCCGAATTGTGTTGTCAAATGTGTTACACCTGTGGCAGCGACGTAGCGTCCCTGGCCCTTCCACCCCTCCACATGTTTCCCTTCCGTGGAGTCATTCTTTGTGTGTTTATGTATTTGAAAGGTCCGGAAGGGAGCCACTGGAGCAAAGTGTGGCCTGGTGTTTGCCTACAAGGAGGCGGACCCCTTCGATGCGGAGAGGCACTTTGACAGGTTCAAAAAGTATGATTCGTGGGACTACGACGACTACAAGGAGTTTGTTCAAGACAAGTAAGGATCTGGCTGTGTTATAGTGGTAGTAGTTGTTGTTGTTGTTGTTGTTGTAGTAGCTGTGGTGTCTAGTATTCTTTGTTGTGTCATTTCCGATAACTTTTGAACGTATAACTAGCGGAAGCTTTGCGGTCATTGAAAATCCTGTAACATGCTGTGGCCCAAGTCCCATTAACAATTTCTTGGTGCTGTAGCATTACAGATCGTTACAAAAGTTATTTTGGTGTTTTTCTTTCCTTGCTAATTACGTGTGACTACACATTTATAGATGGGGAAATAAATCATTGGGCAATGAAAAGGAACTCTTCTACTCCATACTCCATAGCGTGTGAAAGGAGTTCCGTTTCTCTTTCTCCTGTCTCTTTATCTTTTGACGGGAATATAAACCGAAAATACCAAATTGGTCATACTTGGTTAAACTAGAAAATCCTCACAGCAACAAGCTCCTTGGAACGTTTTCTCTTGCCTTGACAGGAAGTGTAAAAAGTGTCCTCTAAACTACACCAAGGTCTATCTCAATTGTAAAATTAAATTTAATAATAATTAATAATAAAATAATTGCATTTACTGAATGAATACAATTATTCCGCAATTATTTGCCATTGTTTTAACCTCTGTCTCATTGAGTAAAGTAAATGGTAGCTTGAAGGTTTACCTTTTCTATTTTGGTTTATATTACATATGGAGTGCAGTGTGAGTTTACTATTAGTGAGTTGATTGCAGCCGTGTGCACTATAATATGTCCCATAATATTCCTAATGTCTGCAAGTAAAGCTTACAGAAGGGTAACCCAGAATCGCTGACACACTTGGTGTAACGTACACTCGCTATAATATTGTATGCAAGCTGGCTGACGGCCACTGGTGTCATCTGATCATGCAGTGTGAAGCTTCCGGCGCAGTCAGAGGACGAGCCGATTGGCTGGTTCGAGCTGGAGGAAGACTGGAACGACGTGGAGATCAAACTGCAGCAGTGTCGCATCGCAAAGGTACGCACACACGTACACACACCTTACTGATTCCACATTCCACATGCATGACTTCCTTCCTTTGCTCAGAAATGTCTTAATGGCTTTTAATATCAAGACAAACAGGAATTTTTATGTGCTCCTGGGCCCGCATTACCTCCTTTTTTTTTGTGTACATAACAGGTATTCCCTCACCGGACCTGTTGTTGTTTTTCTGCTGCTGCTTTATATTCGCTGACTGGCTGTGTTCTGTATTGCGCGTATCAAATGTATTTAACATATCAGTTTACAATTTCCCTATTATTTCGCTGTTTTTTTAGTCAATACGAGGACGGCGCCAATGTTGCCATGGTGATGTCATTATTTTTAATCTACCATCACCAAGCCAAGTCTCTGCTCTCCTCCTCCTCCTCCACCACCCCTCGCCCCCTCACATCCCTTCTCACAGTTCCTGATGGTGAAGTTCCTGTGCACACGGCAGAACTCGGCCGAGCGGCTGGGGGTTCAGTCGCTGGGTTTCCACGGTTACCTGGTCTTGGGGGCGGAGAGGCTGGGGGACGCGGAGGAGCTCCTCCCCGAAGGAGGAGAGGGGCCGGAGGAACTCGCCACCACGGGCCAGATGCTGCTCAACAAGACCCTGTTCTTCATCCAGCAGCTGACTAGAGACATGGTGGGAGCCTTACTCCCAGCACGGAGCTGTGGTGGCAGTCAGCAGATTGCATACGCATATTTAGCCCATTGATCAAGTCAAGTGCTTTTTATTTGTATACCCGGCCACCCCCTCACCCTAAGCCCTCTCAAGGGGAATAGGAAAAACTGAGCAATCTTAGGAGACAGTTAGGAGTGCAATATAAACAAGAAGTCAAACAAAGCAGAAACGAGGGTTATGTAAGATTTCCTTATTGGATGATAACATAACCTGACTTTGGGAAGTTTTTGAAAATGTTTTAGTACTTTTATTTTGGCACAAGGTACATTTTCATTGCCATACATTTTTTTGCAAAGAAAACTAGCAATGGAATGGATGTATGGAAGCCTTGTAAAAGACTAGCATTTAGTGGTTGAACTTACTTGTTTGTGCAGTCTGCAGTGCCATACCCCTCTGTTAAATAGATTTTCCTTCCTGCTCATACTTGGCACTCCTACTCTGACAGTATTCCCCTCTCTCTCTCTCCCTGTCTGTGTAACACTGTAGGATGTCTCTCAGTTCAAGCAGAAGTTCCTCCTAGACTTCATTGGCCTCAGCCTCACCCTGTTCTGGAGCCTCTACAGTAAACTGATGCAAATGTGGGTAAAAGAAAAAACACATTAGTCCTAGGTAGCCTAGGCTTCTATACAGAATCACGTCCGGCCCTTAGGTGTGACCATGTCCATATGAATAGCTTCTCTAATCATTTGTGTGCTTTGTCGTCTGTCTCAGCGAGGGAGAGGAGGTGCTGAAGAGCAGAGTGCTGCTGCTCCAGCTGCTCCAGAACTGCTTCCCCATGCTGCAGAGAGGGCCGTCCGAGGGGCACTGCCCTGATGAGGGAGGGGGCCCCGAGGAGGAGGCGGAAGAGGAGGAGGAGAATGTTGAGGAGAGGCGAGCAGAGGCGGGCTGTTCGTCGTCCTCTGGAGCCAATGCGGACCCCCCCCAGGGAGCCGTGTTGGAGCTCTACACCCACCTCTGCCAGGGTGAGTAAGAGCACCCACTGACCTCCATGACTCATACAGGGTGTTGTATGAGTCACACATGCACACGCACACACACACACCCACACACCCTGTGAAATACCAACGAAGGGTCTCTAGATTAACCAATGGAGTAGTTTATTACACAGTTTAGTTTGATACATGTTTTTTTAATATTGGATTGCATACAAAGGAAAGAAAGTTCAATACCTTGTTCAATAATCCAATAGCCTGTTCATTCTACACCTCTTGATTGAAGTGTGGCTCACATGACTTGTAAATAAGGAATTTGCATATGACTACAAGTATGATAGACCGATAAAGATAGATATGACGGTGAAAGTCCTCTTTCGAGCGGTTACATAAGAAGCAAGGTGAACGCTGTTTAGAGTCTGGGGTAGGGGTGTGTGTGTGTGTGGTTGTGGGTGTGGGTGTGTGTGTGTGCCAGAGGGGATTTTGAGACTGAATGAGTGTGTGTGTGTGTGTGTGTGTGTGGTGTCAGTTGTGGACAGGCCTGAGGCGGAAGCTCTGGTGGAGAGAGCCCTACGGAGGGAGGCGGTCAAGGCCCTTCTAAGCGGAGCGGCCATCTTCTTCCCAGACAAACACAGCAGGAGAGACAAGCTGTTCCACATGATGGTGAAACACGCCCACCACTGTTCAATATTGTTGTTGTTGTTGTGGTTGTGGTTGTTGTTGTTGTACTCACGGATTGGCTGACTTTGTCTCAGAAGAACATCACAGAGGAGGATCAGCCGGAGTCTTTGAAGGTGACCTTCGAGTCTCTTTGTAATTATTTCAGGTGAGCGCACATACACACACACACACACACACACACACACACACACACACACACACACACACACACACACACACACACACAC
>JAOPJO010000139.1:8751065-8770751 GCA_027123675.1 Molva macrophthalma | reverse complement strand
ACACACACACACACACACACACACACACACACACACACACACATGCAGACACACACGCATGCAGGCACACAAGCACACACACAAAAACACACACACACACACACACACACACACACACACACGTACGTGTTTTATACAATATACAGTAGAATATAGCAGCCGGTAAAATATAATAGCTCTACAGTAAAATATAGCAGCTCTGCGGTAAAATGTAGAATCTCTACACTTAAATATAGCAGCTCAATGGTAAAATATAGCAGCTCTACGGTAAAATATAGCAGCTCTACAGTAAAATACAGCATCTCTACACTTAAATATAGCAGCTCTACGGTAAAATATAGCAGCTCTTCAGTAAAATAGAGCAGCTCTACGGTACAATTTAGCAGCTATAAGGTCAAATATAACAGCTCTAAAGTAAAATATGGCGGCTCTACAGCAAAATATAGCAGCTCTACGGTCAAATATAGCAGCTCTACAGTCGAATATAGCAGCTGTCATACAGCTCTACAGTAAAATATGCAGCTCTATAGCAACTCTACAGTAAAGTATAGCAGCTCTACAGTAAAATACAGCAGCTCCACTGTAAAATATTTCAAAAATAGCAACCTGAAAGCTTCTCTGAGTCAGTGGGGATGTTAGAAGATGAACACAAAAATGAGAGCATTAAATACTGCATTAAATACAGCCATTTAAGCATGATGCCTATCTGCAGAACAGCAGACAGCGAGGGAGGTGGGGAAGGAGGAGGTGGGGGAGGTAGAGGAGGAAGGCAGGAGTTCTGATGTGCAAAAGGACAAAAGATTATGATGAGACACGTCTTGTCTTTTGCCACATAAAGCACATTTCATTATTGCTACACCATTTCAACAACAATGATTTTGGTTTTTTTACGTAAGAGGAAAGACTAATTAACTGAAGGAATCACAGCTAGTGTAATTACATCACTATTGTTCTTTTCTTTCCGGCCCACTTTCGAAAAGCATGCTAATTTTGAATAGCATGCAGCATTAGACTTATTATTGCAAGGAAAAATCATTTGGACATTTAACCACCACCTCACTTCATTGTATGACCACTAATCAATAATTATTGCCTGGAATCATTAAGGCTGGTAGAAATGAAGAACAACAGAAATGTTATGTTGGATATAGAATGTATTGACAATGAGGAATCATCTAAAATCACTTAGAAAATGCCCCAATGTAACAAAGAATCTAGATGAATTTGTGTAGTCTGATTCTGTCATTAAGAAGAAAATTATTCAAATAAAGGTTCAATAACTGTCAAAGCTCCAAAACAGATCTGAACACAGGCTGAAATGAATCCAATATGAGTGAATCAGTGCGTGTCTTGGCTCCATGCAGGGGAGCAGACTGAAAGAGGTGCGCTGGTTTGAACCTGTCAGAAGGCTGGTGTCTGAGGCAGCCCACATCACACAACCCCCTCAGCCGGGTCTAATGCGGCCTGATAGCCAAGGGAGCTTCTGGCCGATGGCAACTGGATGGGATGGGTCTGAGGTAATAGTACCTGTCATTGACTGACACTTTTTCTAATGATATGATATGATATGAACAAGTCACATGACATACGTCTTTCATACTGCAGGAACCATGTTGACACATTCTTAGTGCAGCGTGTGTTTAATCCATGTGTACACTTCACAGGAGCGTCCCCTACGTATGGTTATCGAAGGTGTGTGTTTTCTGAGTTTTTATGATAGTATCGTTAAGTTTAGTTATGTGATAAAGTTTAACCACTGCCTCAGAGAGATTTGATTGTGCCCCATCAGACTAATGTCTGTCAACGCTTGTGCCTATATAAACACAATGACATCTGACAAGCTCATCCCAGTCCAAACTGGGAACGATCATTAGGACTGGGTCCATGCCAAATACAATTTATCTTGCCTGTGAAGGAGACGCAAAGGTTTCAGTATTACTTAACCCCACCGGACTCATCGTGGGCTTGTAGAGAAGTAACGATATCTTTGTGTTCAACAGTTGATTTCACAGTCGCGAGTTCAGCATTGTTTCTGATGGTTATCCGTGTTAGCATATGCCTCAGCTTGTTTCATCACACAATTCCTGGGTATCTACTACCGCATAGTGACACACACAAGAGCTATGCCACCGAAAACACACACACAAAAACAATCCCTAGGCATACATGTTGCTGCATGTTTTTTTTTCTGATGACGGGGAAATGGCAAATCATTGCGTGTTGGGAAGAGTTTACGGTTTAAAAAAAAAAAAGCGTAGGTTTAAGTAATTTGTTTCATGAGTACCAAGTATACTCACGAAAACCTAACATTCATCATAGTAGTATCATGCACCGGTAGCTGAGGGTTTAGCTAGGATTCGGTGTTTGATGCCAAGAGAACACCTATTCTTTTTAACTATGACTACAATTCAATCTCTGTGTTACATTTCCTTTAACCAAATTAATTAACAGAATCCATAGCTAGTTCTATATATTTTAAGCATCATCTATCTTCTTTAAGCATTATATTTTTTATGTAGTATATAAAGCACCTCCAAAGTAAATTAAGATACAATATCATTACGGTAAGCAGGTAGAGGGGTTAGGGCTGTTGCTCAAGGGTGCCTACACGTTAAGCTGCAGGACATGGGGATTGAACCCAGAACATTTTGCCTGAGACTCGAACAGCACACGCCAACATGATGAACAGCAATCTGCTGTCCAAGTGTTGACTGTTAACTGCTTTGCAGTGTTTAACATTGTAGCACAGTTCTTCTTTAAAGTCTCTTGTTGGCCAACACATGTCATTTGATTAAAGTTCAGTTCATCTTCATGCTGCCCAGCATGATGATTTCTTCTCTCATTTTGATTCAATCACTTTTGAGTATACGCTACCAATCCAATCTTTGTCGTTTCATTTCACTGTACTGCCCAGTTTCTTTCTACTTTCCCATCTCTTTATAGTAGCTGGTCAACAGAAATCACTGTTTTGAGGGCCGATCTACGGTCGCCTTGATAGCTCAATGCACTGCATTTTAGGGAAACACATGCAAATAGACAGAACTCAAGCAAATTTAGAAAACGTCTTTTACAATTTCCCAACACATGCAAAGCATCAGACAACACAAAACATATACAGAAACGTGCTAAAATGACATCAAACGACAACGGAAATTTTTCCAGTGGACTTAAAAGTGATGAACACATTTCGACACGCCTGTTGCTGCCGCTACGGTTTGTGATTACATTATTGAAGTCGTGATAGAAATTGGCTAAAATATAAGTGGTTTTGGTTTATTTTAACATTGTAATCTCATGATTCAGATATTATTGCAGTTTCCAGTCGTGTTCATAACTTTTAGTTTTAAGTAACACATCCGTTGTTGTTTGGTGTAATTGCAGCGCGTTTCTGTAAATGTGTTATGTTTGCAGCGCAGTTTTCTAAATGTAACAACAAATTGTGTAACGACAAATTGGGGAAGATGCTTCCTTAATTTGCTTGTGTATTTTCTATTATCATGTGTTTTCTTAAGATGCAGTGAATTGTGCTCTCAGGGTCACAAATCCCCTGTCAGAAAACAAACTATGCCACGGTCTGTGGCCAACAGTTGTGTCATCATCATCTTGTAAACATTCTTTACAGGAATAAGGTTGTTGTTATAGTCTGCTACCGGATAACACAACTCATCATGGAATGCATGAAATGGGATTTCATAAACACAAACCTTGGCAGGAATAAGTATAGAAACTTCACACTGTGTAAACCAAAAAATAAATGTTGCTTTGTTTTGTTTGTGTTTGGGTTGGGTTTTATCACAGTTCGTGTGACTTTCGATCAACCACAACTGGGTGACCTACATCACATGATGTGGGGATGTGTGGAAGGTCAGAGACGTGCTGCAACAGGAGGTGGGAATGCAGACTACCCGCCTTGTTTCTCTAAATTCCCTTAAAGTTGCTTGTAAACAGTTCTTGTCTTATAATGTGAGCCCCACCATCAAAGACAAATTTCTGTCGCTGTTGAGGACCATAACGTTATCTAGTCTAATCCAATCTAATTTAATCTAATTTAATCTACAACAACATATGATGGATGAGGGAGACAGGGGTTCGGGGTGGGGTTAGAGATCTGAGCTGCACTCACCCGATGATGTAGGCTAGGACCCCCAGCTGGATCAGTCGGCAGACCACCCCAACCCGCCGGTTCCTCACCAACACTTGCCGCTGGGTCTCGTACTCACAGAAGAAGTCAGACAGGACGTTGCTGATTTGGCTTTTCATCTTGTGTCCAGCAGTCCCGGGGAGAGGGTAGAGAGGGTCTCTTTCTCTCCAGCCCGCTACACCGTGCGTCTCTCTCGCTCTCTCTCTCTGTCTCCTGTATTCTCCCCTTCACTCACACCTTGTCCTCCTCCACTGATAGTCCAGGTCCCCCTGCCTCCTCCCACAACTATCAACTGACACGCCTCAGCGGCAATGGCAGTGTTGGAAGAGTTGGGCTTCCTCTCTCCTCCTCCTCTCTCTTTGTTCCTCTCTCACTCACTCACTCACTCCCTGACTGGCTTCTCCTCTGTCATGTTGCTCTCTTGCTCCCTCAAACACTCCCCCTCTCATACTCACTAAGGCTCTCTCTCACACACACTTTCTCTCTCTCACACACCCACACACACACACAGACGATAACACACACCCTGTGGTCACTCCTCTTCCCATTCACATATCTTGCCGCTCAGAATATCTTTTTTTGTTCTATAACTTAATTCTTGAAATGGCGTCTTCAGTCTCCAACTCATCCAACTCAGCAACTGCCAAGTTTGCGGACAGAATTGCACAATCTGTCTTTACTATCTCTTCCTGCCAGTCTCTTCATGTATGCAGCACAGAGATACAACAGAAATACCCACACAGTTCACTGCTGTTGCCTCCTCTCCTGTCATCCAGTGCGGACGCTAAGCCTTCTTATGTTGACTTGTTATTTTGTGTGGGGACCCAATGGAAGAAACAGGAGAATGTTTATCTCTTTTCACTCGCGGCCCACTTGCTGTCATGGGGAACTTCAAATTCATTGAGAAATAAAAACAACAAATGTGTAAAATGAGAATCAAAGAAATGGCGGAAACTAATCAGCCACAAGTTCAAATCAAATGTATACATCCATTACCTTCAATTGTAAAGGAAATCAAGCTAAATTCCACGTAATGATTTGGCACTTCATTGCTACTTTCTAATCTCTAGAGATTAAATTAATCTGTTTGTTTATGAATCGCTTGGAATCCAAATCCAAATCCAAATCTGGCTGAAGCCTTTTGCCAAGACATAATAATAATTCTCGCAACCTTTTTTTTCCAGCACCTTGTAGCAAATCGAAATGTGTGTTACAAGTTGTTGTTCTTAAACTATAGCTATAGGAGGACTACATATAATATTTTCCACAATATCAAAATCTAGTAAACACCTTTCCAAGATGACTATTTATTCAAGACAAGCAATGTTTTGTTTTTTCAAGGAGGTACTGTTGACTTTGCAGCAGGGACTTTTGCCTCTATCAACACAACATCCGACAAGGTGAGGAATAAAAACATTTGCAGCCAATACCTGAACCAAACCTGACTGTGGATCATTGATGAGGTAATCAATGTAAGGTATTTGCAAAAAGTCTTCACCAACCACTCTCAACAAAAAATACATCATAATATCAGACAAGCAGATCGGGAAAACGGTAGCCTGTTATGAAAGAAAAAGTATGGCCTTTAACACACATTGAACGGGTTACACAATGTCTATGTTGACATGTCCTCAACATCACTGTTGAGGAAATGTCAGAGGTAAGGGAGTATGTACAAATAGAGGGCAAGTAACATTATCCACTGCAGTGTTTAACAATCAGTTCTAAAAGCAGTTGTGATAATATGTTGACCTTATCCTTAAAAACAAATTTTACATTTTTTAATTTTAAATGGGACTGAAGCCAATTTGATGTTTAATGGATAAATAGAAGATGATATTAATGAAGCAGGCTGTAGCGGTTTGCCTGAAACATTATCGAATGAGCCTTAATTTGATTGAAGACTAAACTCCAACATATGATCACACTGGCATAGAATTTGGTTATTTAAGGGACTCCCCTAAAATAGTAATGGCTATATTTCAAAAAGGCAGGAATAGGCTAGAGCCTACATCAACACACCTATGGGACTTTAATAAAAATGTTCTGCGCTGGTTTCATAGCTCTCGATAATAACACAAAATCGAAATATTGTGGGATCGATCGGCCTATTAAGTATTTCATTACCTAAGCTGTCGAAATATGTCTTAACCTAGATAGGGTTAACTGAGAAGTGTTTGGGTGTGTATAAACACATCAGAAGCTGTCATTGCATTTCGAAATGTAGGCTTATCTTTTAACGGATAGGGTTTGACATTTCCTGTGATAACAGCTGGGGGAGATTGGTTTATCTGCTTTGCAGTCACACGTTCACCCTCTTGTATAGTAATACCACTAAACAGAATTAGGAGGAACAGTATAAGAAAAACTAGCAAATCCAATTATGAAATGTTGTTACTGCCAATATAAAACGACTCATCGGATTTCCTATCAACTCCCAAACCTGTCACATTGACTGTTGTGTGGTAGCACGCCTGGTCGCTCTAGATGGGGGCAGCAGGTGGGGTCTAGAGCTGCCAGCAGTGAGCATCATAAAGAGACGAGTTTCCACCTTGCATGTGCTCTGATAGAGAGGTGGCTTGTGGGAGGCATACGCCTATTTATAACTTATCTTGGCATCATTGTAAATGAATTTCCCCCTCAATGATTCCTACGAGAATTTTAAATAACGGTTGAATGAAGAAATATTTATTTTAGCAAATGCCCAGGCATGTAGTTAGTAGGCCTACTAGCTACTACTAACTACATATTGCTTCGGAGTTCATATTGCTGCTCAACTGAATGGCTGTGAATTCCTGAATGTATTTAACAATATTTCATATCTAAATACTGTACACGCAGGAAAAACGGCCGGTTAGTCTAGGTTATGTCGCACTCTAGTGGTAGCATAAAAAAACGTTGAATTTACTTAAAACAAATACATTTATAAAGAAATCAATACATTCTTGCAAATAAAAACTAAGACAATATTGAAATTGATTCATTTTGATATAAATGAGAAATATAAATAAGATAGCTAGAACATGACGTGTTACTAGGATGACGTCAAACATCTGCGCCGAAGTACACCACATGGGAAAGCAATTGCAAAAGTAAACAACGACAGCCCATGCCACTTGTCTGAAAGCTTGATATTCAACTTTTCTGTTTGATTTCGTAATTGACAAGTTCTTGGAATAATCTCAAGATTTCAGTTTTTAAGATTTTTATAAGATCATGCCCCACAACCCATATCATCCTCCGGCTAAAAAATTCAAGCCGGGGTCTGCTTTTTTCCGTCTTGATAAAAATAAGCCTGGGATGCTGCTGCCGAAGAAGGGAAACATACCTACTCCTATAGACGTCCAGAGAAAACGGCTTCCTATTTACCAGGCAAAACCTCAACTGTTGAACCAACTGAGACAACTCCCGAGTGCGATTTTGATAGGTAACGTTAATATCTCTAATTTCCTTAACGCTGTTAATAGAGTCAACTAAGGTGAACCCACTTGTCACTGTTCACTATCAGCCCTAATGTAAAATCAATTACATTCAATTCGTTTTAGTAAAATCCAATCCATGCAACTTCAACTTTTAAAGGTTTCAGTAACGTTATATAATCCAGTAGTTTTATCACAACAAAATATACATATTTATCACTTACAAGTCTATAAGTGTAATTTATGTTTTAATTTCCATTACTTTTACTGTCATACACTCTACAAAAGCCAATAATTTAAAGAAGATCACGTGATCACATCATATTTTCCTCTTCATTCCCTTCATTGGACGGGCGTCCAATTCCTCTTCATTTCCTTCATTGGACGGGCGTCATCAACAAGTAGCAATTAACAATGTTACCCCTATTTCTACTTAAAAGTCACCACCTTTATTGCCTTCCAAATTTTTTGATAATTGCTTTATTTAGGTGAGACTGGCTCCGGAAAAACGACCCAGATTCCTCAGTACCTGTATGAGGCTGGCATTGGCAGGCAGGGCGTCATTGCTATCACCCAGCCCCGCCGCGTGGCTGCTATCTCTCTGGCAGGCAGGGTGGCAGAGGAGAAACGAACTCCGCTCGGCAAACTGGTGCGTACAGAAAAAAGACAATGCATACAAAAGGGTGAAAAATAATGAAAATTAGTGAAATCATTAAGATGAGATTTAAAAGCTTTAAATAAGTTATTTAGGATCAAAGAAATGTAAAGACCTCGAAGGATCTCTTTGAAATATCTCTTAAAGGCCCCGTATAAAAAAACAACAACTACCAAATGATTCCTGCTTACCACTTCATGCCACAAGTGTGGCATGATATTGAAAGGGACAGAATTATGTGTGGGGAAGCAGATGCAAGTTGTGGGTCACAAGGATTTCCAAAGCTAAAAAAATGGAGTCACGGACCTGAAAAGCCTTTGACAACCCAAACAGGAAGTCAAAACACTTTCCTCTCCCTGCTAGGTTGGCTACACGGTGCGATTTGAGGATGTCACCTCCGCCGAGACCAAGCTTAAGTTCATGACGGACGGCATGTTGCTGCGCGAAGCCATCGGAGATCCTTTAATGCTGCGCTACACGGTGGTGGTCCTGGACGAGGCCCATGAACGCACCATGCACACGGACGTGCTGTTTGGGGTGGTGAAGACCGCCCAGCGGAGGCGCAGAGAGCTCAACAAGGTCCCGCTCAAGGTACCGGGACAGTTCTCCCAAGTATTTAAAATAAAAGTCTCATCTCAAAGTTTCTCCTTTTACATGTTATGACTTGCCCGATGGTAATACCTAGAATATTTGTATACTACCGACTAATACCTAGGTTTACAGATATGATCTGAGATCTCTTAAAGTCGCAATGTGTAACATTTCAACTAGCTCGTAGCTTAAAATAACCTGGCTGTATCGGTAGTTGATGCTGATCGATGGTGATTTCAATAATGTTATCAATAAAATCACATCCTATAACTGATATATTGTACAAATAAAAAATGCTCTTTGTTTACAAGAATATTACTCTTGACCACCAAAACTCCTGCTCCACTATGGACAAAACTCCTCCGACTCAGGCCACCCAGCCATCCAAGCTAGGCTAGTTCGCGTCACACAGTTGCACAGCCAGTTAGAGTGGACCGAACACTGTTATTGAGTTTGTCTTTGGCACTTTTATGTGTTTGAGCATTTTGCGCTTAAGTAAATACAACTTGCATCCTATCCCTAATGCCTCTCCAGGTGATAGTGATGTCCGCCACCATGGACGTGGACCTGTTTGCGGAGTACTTCAACAAGTCCCCGGTGTTGTACCTGGAGGGCAGGCAGCACCCCATCCAGATCTACTACACCAAGCAGCCCCAGTCGGACTATCTCCAGGCTGCACTGATCACCATCTTCCAAATCCACCAGGTGCTTCTCTTTCTTTCTTTTTTTTTGCACTCATTTTGCTTCCTGGAAGAGACTTCCTGGATAAACAAACAAACATTTTGACTCCATCCCCTTTGTGTGTGTGCAGGAAGCGCCGGCATCCCATGACATCTTGGTCTTCATGACGGGTCAGGAGGAGATCGAGGCCCTGGCGCGGACATGCCGGGACATATCCAAACACCTGCCTGACGGCTGCGGCCCCATGCTGGTCATCGCCCTGTACGCCTCGCTCCCCCCCGCACAACAGCTCAGGGTCTTCCAGCCTGCTCCCAAGGTAAAGCCAGGGGAGGGCTGAAGCTTTTATCAGCACATCACAAGCACAGAGGCCATGATGGTCCAGTACAATACTGAACAATATGATTTAGCGTCTTGAAAGGAGCGTTATCATTATTATCACATCATTATCATATATATCATTGATGGCCTTCTTGTATTTGTTTTTTCCCCAGGGTTGTAGAAAGGTGATCCTTTCAACCAACATTGCCGAGACGTCAGTTACAATCTCTGGGATCAAATATGTTATTGACACTGGGATGGTGAAATCCAAGCGCTTCAATCCAGGTTAAATCATGATTATTATCTGACTTATTCCCGAAGTCATTCTATTCAAGCATTGATCCCAGAAGTCAAGTACTACCCATGTATTGGGTTACATAATTGGGTTCCCTAACCTTAAATCATAATTTCAGTCATTAGTGGGCAAACTATACTTAAAAATATACATTTATAATATTTTTTTTTTGTGAATTGAATGTACATTTCACTTAATAGCTAGTTCCTGCTAGTGCTTGTCATGTCTGCCTCATCTGATTGTATATGTTCTATGTTTATATATGTTGTATGTAGATTATGTTATGTTACATTATGTTTTGTGTATGTCTGCTATCAGATAGTGGTCTGGAGATCCTGGCAGTGCAGCGGGTCTCTAAAGCCCAGGCTTGGCAGAGAGCAGGCCGGGCAGGCAGGGAGGACTCTGGTCTCTGCTACCGTCTCTACACCGAGGTTGAGTTTGACAAGCTCATCCCCATGACCGTGCCTGAGATTCAAAGGTTGGGATGAATTCAATTTTTTGGACATTGTCGCTGACGCTGTGACTTTTTGCTGTACTTTTGGAGTTTTCTACTGCCAATGTGATTAAATGTTCTGTTTGTTTGTGTGTGTGTGCGTGTGCATTTGTGTGTTCGGCAGGTGTAATCTGGCTGGTGTAATTCTGCATCTCATGGCTCTGGGGATTCCGGACGTGATGAATTTTGACTTCATGTCCAAGCCTTTACCTGGTCAGTGGTCCTCCATTGCGCTCTTCTGTTGTGAATGTGCTCAGAAGGTGAAGGTCAAAGTACTCTTGGGTAGAGTTAACATTTCTGTTGTGTTCCAGAGGCCATCCATTCTGCTGTGGTCCAGTTGGAGCTTCTGGGGGCCCTGGAGAAGAAGGAGCAGCAGGTGACCCTCACTACTCTGGGCAAGAAGATGGCCAGCTTTCCCCTGGAGCCTCGATACGCCAAGGTAAACGTCCTTAAAAACAACTCCACAATTCCCTTCTTCTTGTATTCACTTCATATCTTTTGAACAGGTTTGCTGGGGTAACAGGTGAACTATGATTGTGATTAGACAAGTAGATGTTTTATATTAATAAAGCGTGGATGTACTCCCTTTAAACTGGTTCCTTAATCTCATGTACAACTGTTTCCTTCTTGTTGTGTTTTTATTTGTATATTATATTTATTTATTATTTTTTCCCTTTGTCTTAGGTTTTCCTTTGTGTGTTTACATTATTGCAATCAGTTGTAATAACCGTTTCTACTACATAATCTGACACACATTACTCTTCTTTCATGCCATAATTTGCCACACCGCCTTTCTCCAGTCCCCACGGCAGACTGGAGTACATCCTGAAATTAGCACCCCTATGTACTGATTCAAAATCGATTTTGAATCGGAAATCGTTTTGATTCGAGAATCAACGTTAATTCTAATCCTGACCCCAAGAATTGAACTCGAAGCGAGTCGTGAGATCCAGAAAGATTGACACCCCTAACAGCAACACTCCTGACTCGACTCTTCCCTGACTCTGTGTCTCTGTCCTGTTCAGACCATCCTGCTGTCCCCAGACTTCTCCTGCTCTGAGGAGGTGCTGAGCATCGTGTCTCTGCTCTCTGTGGACACGGTGCTGTACAACCCGCCGGCCCGCCGCGACGAGGTGCTCGCCGCGCGCAGGAAGTTCACCTCCAGCGAGGGAGACCACATGACCCTGCTCAACATCTACAGAGCCTTCAAGAAAGTCTCCGGCAATAAGGTCAGTCTAACGCCCAAATGCGGGAAACTGAAAACAGCCACGTAGCAATTTGTACCCCAGGCCCAGAGAGATTGCAGTCTCAAAATATGTAATAATATTTATTTTTTTATAGGAGTGGTGTCGGGAAAACTTTGTGAACAGCAGAAATATGGGCCTTGTGAAAGCAGTCCAAGCCCAGCTCAGAGAAATCTGCCTTAAGGTATGAAATGAAACCCACTGGTTCCATGAAATAGTTTCACCAAACACAGCTAGCATCCCGTGATGTCACACCTTATTTTGTATGGCATGGGACATCACTGTGTGGACTGTCACCAATAATCCATTATCCAGCATAATCTGCACAGATTATCAGGAAAATGGCTTCACCAGTCGTTTCACCAGGGATGATAATGTTAAAGATACGTGTATTACTATAAACAAATATGTATTTGCACACTTCGCAAACGTTTGCCATATATGTATGGCAAGAACTCAGTTATTTCTCAAATATTAGAGTGATAAGAAAAAAAGAAATCGGATTATCTAGAATCTATTTCACATAAAAACACCATTTAAAAGAAACCGATAAATCAAACTGTATTGGATTACCAACCGCTAACACATTTGCATTAAAACTAACCGCCTCAATACCTCCCCATCCCACCTGATCACCTCCATGATGTCCGTGTCACTCTCCAGCTGAACATGAAGCTGGAGTCGTGCGGGTCGGACACGGCGAACGTGCGGCGCTGCCTCGCCCACGGGATGTTCGTCAACGCCGCGGAGCTCCAGCCCGATGGCTCCTACGTGGCGCTGGACTCCCACCAGGGCGTGGCCATCCACCCGTCCTCGGTGCTGTTCCAGGCCAAGCCGGCGTACGTGGTGTTCAACGAGCTGCTGCACACGTCGCGCTGCTACATGAGGGACCTCTGCCTTGTGGACGCCGAGTGGCTGGTGGACGCCGCGCCAGAGTACTTCAGCCGCAAGCTGCGCCACTCCAAGAGCTAAGAGAGAGTAGTCTTGGTGGCAGGACTTGATGTTTGATATTTTAGTGGTTCAAACTCCATTACGGCTGTCTTACCTTTAATGACCGTGGATCCGGGATAGTGGGCCAGGCATTTATTTTGGACTGGAGTCTCCTTTCCTCCGACTGCCTAAGTAAGGTAAGGTCGTGGCTAGTGGTGACAGAAGGAATAGCGGTTGATAAGATGAATTTCTCTACCTCTCACCTGACTGGCATGTGTTTCAACAGCCAATGACTGCATTTTGTATGTCTTGAAAAGTCCCTGTTCCTCTGGACTGTAATTTATATTTTGAAACCCTCTTCTGTCAGATTGTAATGGTGTAATCTTGCCTGTGGCGTAATAACCAAAAAACGTATGTTCTCATATTCACTGCTTCAGATTTTTTGCAGGATTTTGAACAGCCTAGATTACCACCAAGAAGCATGTTGTCAGGGGTAAAATGTATCCGAAGATTGATTGAGATGACATTTAAACATTCTATAATTTGTGTCACCTCTAGAAAAAATGCATGCACAGCATGGTCATAATTTCTTTGACATTGAGTTTACTTGATAAGTTTAATATTATTCCCATGAGCTCTATGATCTTAATAACTTATTAAATATTGAGCAATATACATATTGAAAACAAATGCAAACGGTGCATGGACTCAAGTTACAGATCACCACTTTCATACGTTATAATATTTGTCTTATTGGTGCAAGATTTACAGTAAGTGCCCGATACCAACAGTGTATAGGTTTCTTTGGTTCTATTTTATATCCTACGTTTTTGTAATAGCAAAAATATGGACCTATCAGATAGCCTATTCTTATGGATTGCGTTCAAGTGTTTTGTATGACGAACATTTGCGGCGTAATCAACTGTACAACTGCACTTGCTTGATTCAATCTGTTTTACTATGCCACACTTAAAAAGGACACTCATTAACTCGTAATATGTTTTTTGTGGTTATTTGGACGAGGGCATCAAACGATTAATAACCACATGATGGACACATCTGATGGCATGAGAGGGAACCCCTGACTGAACGTGGATGAGTGACTGATAGCGCATCCATGCTCGCAACTTGCACATGGCACGCAACATAAAATTAAATCGAAATTTATATTTCGTTTTGTTAGTATTTTAAATTCATTAACGTATTAAATCATACTGTAATACATATAACTAATACATAATAATGATATATATAATTATCAGCCACAGCGTACTATTTCCGGTTCAGGGGTCATAGTTAGAGGAGGTCAATGTGTCCTTCCACACGTGTTTTCTGTCAGCCTGAAAAGCGTACTGTAGTGGAGCCAGTTGCCTGTGGTCTTGTAGTCGTGCAAACATTACTTTTGTAGTAACGCTGCTTCTTATATATACATTATCATGTTAAAGTCACTTTCCCGTGCGGTCGGAACTGCTGTTCGAATTTCCACAATAACGACTTCCACCACTCGAGCTCTTCCACTCTCAACCCCGACGCTATGCAACCCTAGTTCGGCAACGATCCGGCCTTTTACCCGGTCTCTGTGGATGATGAATAACAAGGGAGCATCTTCTGGATATCGGCCCAAACTATTCAGCTCTAGAGTATTGAGTCCATCGGTGTCCTGTGGATGTGGCGCACTTCACACAGAAGGTAACATTCTTTGAGTTTCTTCACTATGCTAGCTAGCCATTTGGCCCACCTGCTGTATGACATGTAAGAGATTAGTAATACAAGGTAGCTTGTTTATTAAACCTTCATGATCTTGTAGCCTCTCCAGCATATTTGGACTCTTTAATGCAGTTTGTCCTCAAAGAGCATTTTCATCGACAGAGGTGCTGCCCATTGGCAGCTGCACCAGGGGGATGTCAATTAAGTAGAGGTCATTACTAATTATATTGTACCTACAATATGGACAACCAATATACTCATCTTAATTTTCAGCAGTTGTATTTTCAAATCTACTTGGTTTATTTAACGTCGTTCACTATTGAAATTCGTTTTAACCAGGTGGCATATAGTTGTAATAACAGTGCTATTTGCCTATACTATATCTCAGCAGTATTTATTAGGAGAGGTAAAAGGTGGTACATTAACATATTCATTTACAATGTGATCTCTTTTCACAAACAGGCGACAAGGCCTTTGGCGATTTCTTGTCAGATGAAATCAAAGAGGAGAGGAAAATCCAGAAAAGCAAAACCCTTCCTAAAATGTCTGGAGGATGGGAGCTAGAGTCGAACGGAGCAGAGGTCAAACTTGTCAGGAGTGTGTCTGGAGAAAAGTACGTACTACTACTAATCTAGTTTAACTGTCCATACATAGAAATGTGAAGTTTGTGGAACAAACGTTAAAGGAATGCAAATCGAAACGAATAATTTCACTTTTTGTCATTTAGCAGATGTTAGTGCTAGTTTCTAAAACAGTGCATGGTTGCTATGGAAATCAGAAAATATATGTAGATGGACACTGTTGCATGTTTCACTGAACTCAATCATTTTGATAACGAAACATACAATACAGGTTGCAGCTGTTCTGTTTAAAACGGGGGGCTTAGAAAAGGTCTGACATTCTTGTCACAACTAGTCCAACATCCATATATTTCTGTTGGTGTGTGCTGTTTTTACTGCATTGTAGGCAGCAGTTCGCTACCACTGAACTTTAATAGGATGAAATGTATAGTAAATACAATGTGTGCATTTATAGTTTAATCAATATTTGATATTGAATGTAACCTTTTGTCGTCTTGCCGCATCATCCAATTCTGAACATTCCCATTGACGGTGGCCACCTTTGTTTAACGTAGTATGTAGCCTTTTTTCAGGGTAACAAGGCAAAAACAAGGCACTTTTTTTTCATGTAATTTATTGTGGTGCGTGGAATACACGTTTTTACATCTTTCTTGTTTTGTTTCCTCAGGATCATTGTGACATTCAACGTGAACAACAGCATTCCCCCGAACTTTGAGGAGGAGGCTGAGCAAGGGCAACAGCAGAAGGGAGAGGAGGAGGTGAGCCACCATGCCTGTAGCCAGCTTTGAGGTCCCCGAGGTCCGGACCTCGGTCATTTCTTTAGAGCCAAAAAGAAAATTGGAAACTAAATAAAACTGTATAAAAAATCTGCAGTTGAGAACTTCTCAGAGATGAGTGCATGCTTAATTCAGTTTAGACTTGTTACTTTGTATCCGCTGTGTGTGACATCTGGTGGGGCATGTGCGAGCCGAGCACATCTCCCTGCAATTGAAGCTGCAGCCAATCATCTTTGTTTAAAGCATCACAACCTAATGTTTTGATCACCTCTGCTTCTCTCCATAGCAAGATATTGTGTCAACGCCAAACTTTGTCGTAGAAGTAACGAAACAAGAAGCAGCAAAGCATTCCTTGGTGTTCGACTGCCACTTCCCTGAAGATGAGGTAAGCAAGTAATCATCACAGTACTCATTAACAAAACCCCCAGACCTGGTTGGTCTTCTCAATGGACCAGGGAAGGTTCCAGACATAAACACAAGTGCTTCTTTCTCTCCTCCAGATTGCTCACGGGGAGGGTGAGGAGGAGAGTGACATCTTTGCCATCCGTGAGGTCAGTTTTCAGCCCGAGGGAGATTCCGATTGGAAGGAGACCAGCTACACGCTCAACACCGATTCTCTTGACTGGGTAAGACTACTGATGTTTTGTTTACAAGACCACTTGACTTAACGCATTAGATAAGAATGGTCACTGGCTGTCAACAAAATAATACCATTGATCCAACAATGTCTACATTTATATACTGTATCTTATCATCAATAGCGTTTTACGTGCTCTGATAACTAAATCAACAACCTAAACAACTGCTTGTTTGTTTGTATAAACCAAAGACAATTTAGCTTCTGAAGCTCTTCTGTCCATAGCCACAAGCAGTGTGGATTATAATGGTTCAAATGGTTCTACTTGTGCTCCAGGCCCTCTATGACCACCTCATGGACTTCCTGGCCGACAGGGGTGTGGACAACACGTTTGCTGATGAATTGATGGAGCTCAGCACCGCCATGGAGCATCAGGAGTACATCAAGTTCTTGGAAGACCTCGGTAGCTTCGTCAAATGCAAATAATTTATTGGAGGGCAACGGCCAGTAGCTCGACACCACTTAAATGGCCTTCCACCTCACTAGTGTCGAACTGTGTCACCTGTCTGCAACCGTTTCCTGTAATGTGTTTGTTCTTGCTTGTAAGGCAATTGAAGTTTGTTCTTGAGAGCCATGTAAATATTTAAGTTGGTAAAATGTTAAAAGTGAAGCTAAGCTTTATTTTAGGATGTGTTATTTATATGGTCTCGGACAGTGCATACAAATGTATGGGAACACAACTTTTGTAATCCTTAAAGAAAAGGAGAGATCATGTTGGTTAAGATGTAAAAACACCCCATTTAGTTGCCCACTTACTGTTTACAGTGCCCTGTAGTCCAGGTTTTACAGCTTAACATAACTTGTAACATCCCTTCATGCTATGTGTTCCTTTGGAAGTGATTGGGCTTTCTTGGACTGTATAGAGATGACACAAATTCAGAAAATTACAGCGACTTCTGTCTGATTGGTCTCCTCTGTCAAGAAAACAAGAAGTCGGTCTAATAAAAAATATTTGATATAGATGTCTTTTATTCTGGCTTGGTTTAATAGACTACTGAATTAATTGAAGTACTGAATTAATACATTTGTTTTCTATAGCCCTTTTCTTAGCACCAAAAGATGCTTTACAGGAGAACATAAAACAAAGAAACAAACAACCCCTCCAAATGGTCTTGCAGTATGGCTCCAAGGTATTTTCCTGGAATTGATTTAATTGATGTCGAAGAAGAGGTGGACTTGGCATCTTTTTCGTACGGCTAATAATCACAATAGACCGTATACAATGGGTAAAAAAAACTTGCATGAATCAACTTATGAGAACAGGAAGTTTTTTATTATGTAATACATAAAGCATTGACATAACCTTACAAATGTATATTTGCTGTTCTTAAATACAGTTCTGGACAGGACATAACCTGATATGATGTATTCTAAATATGGAAGTCTCAAAGAGAACATTACTGATCGAGAGATTATGCAAATCCAGTTTGAGGTGGCACTAATGTAGGCCTACCTTCCACGCCGGCCATTATTATTCTTGGCTTTCACGCAGAACAAAATAACAGTTGTCTACATTTTATTGCACGACAGGCTATCCTACTCCTCAGATAATTCAGCCCGAGATAAGAAACCCTTTGAAATTTGGCTCGCCTGTTGTTGACGAACGAAGGCCTAGATTTTGTAGGTTTAGTCAAGTGAGAGGGACAGGGCAGAGTAATTGACGGTTAGGTCCACCCATACCCATGGAGCTGGGGGGACGAATCGATAAAGGAGAAAGTTCACTCACTCACTTGTAGATCGATAGGAAAATAGCAATGGCCAGAAGAATGTCTTCAGATATGCCTGGACCGACCAACCAGAACCAGCTTCCCGATTCGGAATCCGATTCGGATACGGAGGGAGACGAGCAAGATCCAGAGGTCGGTACTACTGGGCCATGGAGTGTGAGGTCTTTAATCCGCACCCAGGTCATTCACAGCGGACACTTTATGGTGTCGTCGCCCCACAGCGATTCCACCCCACGCCGACGGAAAAGCGGTCCTGGATATGACTTTGACACCGTGAACAGAACATGGTGCCAGACTTACACGTTCGGTCCGCTTAGTTCTGGTAGTCTAAGCATTGACCCTACGCTCAACCGGTTGTTTGAGTGTATGTCACTTGCATACAGGTACGTAACACCTACCTACACGCTACACCTTGGCTCTATTGTATCTAGGCTGTATTGTATCTAGACTGAAATGTTCCAAACATCGGTTATGGGGTTAGGAATATATATTTTTATTATATGTTTTTAAACTGCGTATGAGTGTATGAGAGAGATAGCTAGAGAGCGAAAGAACGAGTCCGAAATCAGATGAAAAAGTTATTTTGTTGTGCAATAGAGGGCAAATCTTAACTGGACTTTGCTTCTAGTTGGCGGCATAGGAAGGATTGTAGTGTAACTGAGTAGAGGGCTAAAGGAAGACCAACAAAGTTGACCAACGTTTCGTTTTTAAATATAACCAGCTTTTTACTTTAAAATGCAAGTACAAACAATGTCTTCACTGTATACAACATTTATTGGCCTACATGTTTTGAATCTGCAGAATGGACAGTGTTTTGAGTAATAATAATTGCTGTGTGTAAAACCCGTTGGCCCTGGGGAAACACCTGTTTGTCCTCGCCTTTTCCCTGCTCTGATAGAGCTGACGGGTGTCCAGCAGATCCTCGAAAATAATGCATTTTCCTAACCATGAATCAATTTGAATGAATTTCAATCTCGCTTGAAAACTTCTTTTAAAACCAATTTATTGACGTTGAATTATCTAGTGGATTGGCCTACTAAAAACCTCCTGGACAAGAAGTACTATTGAGTAGTATTTACAAGACAGAACGGCTTACTTTCATTGCATGTGTGCCAATCTTAGTTGTAAGCAATAAATTAAGCAAACAAAACATTTTGCAATCATTACATCACATTGTCTTCTATGGACTCATTACAATTATACGACTAATGTGTTACAAACACATACTTCTGAGTATTGTTCTAATAACATGTATCAGAGACTTATATTTGGTAAACAATACTATTAGCTCTCGTCATTAGTCACATTGAACTGTGTGCTGTGTCCGCTGTTTCACGCTGCTGTGGTTCAAGCACAAAGCGCAGGATGAACACTTTGACAATGATTCACCTGGCTTCCTAGCAACTTCTTGAGCACCTTCCTGAAAGTGGGGGGGGGGGGGGGGGGGGGGGGGGGGGGGGGGGGGGGGGGGGGGGGGGGGGGGGGGGGGGG